>VZSE01012482.1:99707-111076 GCA_013398275.1 Promerops cafer | reverse complement strand
ACAACCAAAAAAAAAAAAAAAATACAAAAAAAGCAAGAACACCCTAAAAAAAAACCCAGAAAAACAACCTCTGTCCAAAATACTGCATGGAACTTCTAGCCATCCCTGTCCAAAAGCTAACTCCAGATCATTTTCATCAAAACGATGATCCAAAAAAGTACCTTGGGGTGAAAAAAGTCAATGGGACACAAGTAAACAATTATTTACAGAATCTATAACAATTCTTTGAATAGTCCCTGTGAAATAATTACATGAATTAGCAAACTGTGGAATTGTTTATCAACCAATCTAGGTTTCTGTTTCCAAGACAGTACAATGTCCCCCACGTCCAGAGAAAAAGTAGAAATCACAGCCTGGAAGTGCCACAAAGAGAATGTGTGAAAAGGACTGAAAACTGTCTGGTGGACTGAAGAAACAGGAAATGAAAAAGACAGATCAGGATCAGATCTTGCAAATGACAAGTCAGATCCTGGCCTCAGAAGGGAGTCTGTGTTTAGGCACAGATTTGATTTCTTTACCCACTACAGAGAAGGCAGTAAGCTAGGAGTCGCTGAAAGGCAGGAGTAGCAATCAAAACCACTGTGGCTACAGAGAAGAACTGTAATTCCTACTTCCCCTTCCTCCACAATCCAATCCAGTATCCTGTAGTTCTTCCTACATTCACAAGAAGAATTAACCTCTAACAGAGTCAGGAGAGAGCAAGTTATTTGCGCAAACCTAGCTGAAACAGAACTCATCCCTTGACACCTGAAAGCAAATGTGAAATATTAAACAAGGAGGGGAACATATTAGATTAGTAAAAATTACCTCAGTGGTTGTGATTGTAGATTTAAAAACGATGTGTTCTTTTGCTGGAAAGAATTTCTACATAACAGAATGCAACAGAAGTACAGGAGCAAATGCTGGTAAGACGTAACCAGAACTGCTATCTTTGCATTTTACCACATAATGACCGAAATCTCTACAAAACTGAAGTCTTGTTCTCTTCCCCATGAGCAAAAAGAAGACAGAGAGGTCTCTCTTTATTCAAATAAAGTTGATTTCTGCCTCTGTCTCCTCTGTGGACACTGGCCTTTGGCAGCGTGATTTTCCACATGCCCACATATACCAGCATCCCGCTAGTGGAATTTCTCTTCTACAGCAGCATTTTTCCACACTTAGTTAAAACTCAGGCCAACTATATAAATTACTTTGTGAGGTCTCATCATCACAATATGAATTAAGCATTCCCCTATTGTGTTTTCACTGAAATTACACCATAAATTCTTCTGGGCAAGACACAAACCAGCCTCTGATTCTCAAGAAGGTAAGAGGATGAAAATTGCTACTTCTTTGGTGCATATAACACACACACAAAAAATAACCAGAACTGTCCTGAGCACACTGTCCTGGAACTATGTGGATTGGTCATTTTCCATTTTGATGTGCCACTCTTCTTGCTTTAATCCCATGAGCTAGCAGCATGGTTTGGTTTGGAGACTGACAACTGCTCAACTCTTCTCTATTGTTGGGGCTGCTAAGTACCTGAGACAGATCATATGAGAAAACTCTGGAAATCCTGGAAATGTGAGTGGACTCTCCAGTCAAAACAGAAAACCTCCCTGGATATGCACCTAGCAACTGATAGGGGCACTGTGAGCCGCTGGAGTGATTTTATCTGCATGGCTGAATCTGCACACTGAATCACTCACAGCATCGTCTGTAAAAGCTTCTGCTGTTTCCTTCCCTTTCCAAGGATGGAGATAAAGAAAGCTCACACAGAGCAGCAGCAATCAGGGTCAATGAATGTGGTGCACTCCACCAACTGGCACACTGTCTCAAGATAAACTCTTGAAGCAACTAAAGTTCAGGCTGGCACAGCAGAGCTTCAGAGTTTAACTCACACCCCAGCTAACTGTCCCATCTAACACAAGAGCAACTATCATCATCTGACTGTGCAGTATTTATCTTTGTTTCTCAGTTTTAAATCAATAGGGCAAATGTGAAAGATCCACTGCCTTTTGTTCTGAAAAGCCTAAATAAATAAGATTAGAAGTATGTTCTGTAGCATTTCTGCACCATGCGTAGCACTCCACAGAGAATGTCATCTGCATTTTTGCAAGTACTCTTCAAATAAAGAAAAAGCCACATCTCATTTACCACTCCTCTATAGGGCTTGGAGCTTGTGTACATAAAAATGAAAACAGAAAACCATTAACTGAAGTAGTGCAGAGTACTTTTGTATTAAACTTCATTGCTAAGGGCACTCAAGTGAAACAACATACACACACCCCACACACACCCCCTGAAAAAATCAAGACTGTCATCACAGAACAGATTACAGGTACAAATCCAAGATTACAGCCACATTTTCTAAATGCAGATGTTTTGTAAGCACCTACTAAAGCCAGTGTGACTCCTGATTTAGTGGCCAACAACCATTTAAGATCTTCCTCACAATTCTTCTGATTTTCCATTTAAAATGAAAGTGCCAGGAACACAGCTACCATTCCACATGTTTTAGTATTAAACTATAAAATACATCTTCAGTCATTTTAAAAATCTCCTTTTTTCTTTCTTTTACTTTCTTTTTAAAAATTGATTGCATCTCTACTAAGATTACTAAAACCCTCCAAGCATTTTGGAGGGTTCAAATCCACCACCCATGCCAGGCAAACTGCTAGGACACCGCCTGACAACAGTACTGTTTCTCCTAATTAGCATTCTTGCTGACTAGTTCCCAGGTAATGGCTGGTTCATAGGAGAGTCCAGGAACCATTCCCGAAAGGCAGTTCACACATAGACACACTGTTTCAGAGACAAAAGTGTTTCCTGGTACAGTTCTCTGTACCTGGAAACAAAAGAAATACACACCACTGCAGTCTGAACTTCATGCATCCATATCGTCACAATTTCACCTTATTTATATTTAATTAATTATTATGTCCTGTTCCAAATTCTTCTGACAGTGTTTGGGTTTAGAAGATGAGGGTATTGTATGTTTGTTTTCATTTTGTAATCCCATTTATTTTTAGCTTCCTGTTATGTGAAAAACTGTGAAAAGTGGGCTTACAGACTGATGGCATGAAAAGGTTTTACATGGTGTTGTCTGAAGTTCCAAAGTTATCTTTGCCACATTGCCCTTTTATAGCAAGTTTGCATATTACAACATCGGGAAAAAAAATTGGTCAGATGGAAATCATCTTGGTTTGTGGTTTTTAATGTACAATTCTAATCCAAAGAGAGTTGCTATGGGGAAAATATCATTGTGAGATAATATATTTGAAAGGAGCAAAAGTCGTCTTCAATAAAAATCGCTTACTTCTTCCTAAAGTTCAAGTAAACAAGGGAAAAATAATGGTATTTTTAATGAAGTTGTTGACTCATTTAACATATTTTCCAAAGGAAGCATTTAAAGAGCAATGATTTTGCATCCACTTAATACTTATGTGTCTTACTGCAATTATTTCAGATCGCCAGCCTTCCAACTTGCAGGAGTTATTTCCATTTGTGAATGCTTCTGCTGAAAAAGAACTTAAGGTATACCACCCTTTACCTTCTCATTTCTGACCATGAACAGCCTTGAGAAATTTTATATGTTTACTAACCATATACAGATTGGTATGACACATTTTCTATCAAGTTTCCAGAGGGGAAACTTCTCCTCTAAATGTAACAGTTCTAGATCATCAGCGTTTATTCTTCAGTAACTCTCATGAGCAGCAACCACAAATATGATGACTACTGTTCATACTTGGCTTACTGCTGCCATAGAAGAGCATCTATCTTGAAATGGCAAGCACACTGATTATCAATGCACCTCCACCAAAAACATGTTAGACCCTGAAAAGAGGAAAACAGAAACACTTTTAGGAATTGAATGCCTGTAGCTGGAAAAGGTAACATAAACTGACAGTGGAGGAGTGAAGAAAGAAAAGTGTGATATTGCTATTATTATTATTGTTTTTGTTATCATTATCGTAATCATTATTATTATTTCATGCCAGAAAGAAGATTTAATATTTATTTATTTACTGCTGAATTATTAAAGCTGTTTTCACTATCAGACAAGGAATTAAAAACACAGTGAGAAGGAGGAAAAATGTGACTTGTAAGGTCTAGAATGGGTCTGTGAGAAAGCAAGGCTAAGGAGAAAAATGAGCAGTAGTTAAGCAATCAAAAATGAAGGAACAGACAAGAAGCCTCAGCTAAAGGAAGAACTATAAGGAGATATATTCCATATGCAGCAGGGAAAGGCACAGCCAAAGTTGTATGCTGACAGCTTGACTTTAACAGGAAAAGGAGAGAAGGATTATCTGGACATTATGAACATTGCCAACAGGTTGACATTATACGTACTAGGGAAAGGGAATTGCAAAAAGAGAGTGAGAACAACAAGAAGATTAAGAGAACTATTTCAGTATGTTTGATTTAATAAGCCAAAATACCCAGAAGAACAAGAACCTGTGCTACAGAAAACAAGTATTTTATCACAGATATAATTACTTTCCAGTCTTCCAACCCACCTGCTTTTTTAGAAGAGGAAGAGAAAAATCAGCTGCCATTTTTCCCATTCTTTAACCTAAGTGTTTAAAGCTTGAGTTTTTAATATAATATCTGTTACAGAAAACCGGCAAAAACCATTCAGACTCACTATTTCACCTTCCCATAGGAAAGGCATTAATCTCTCCTTTTCTTAAAGCTCAAAGCTCAGGAGCATTAATACACACTATTAAATATAGTCTACAGGAAATTCAACCTAGGAAAATACAACCAAAACAGGAAAATACATTACTTCCTTACAAATTAATTATTTTGGCCAGTTAATTCTGCCATATTATTTCTTCTTGGCTGCCTCCCCTATTCAATCTGTAACAGTACACTGAAGATGCTTTTGTGGACGAGGGTGTCTCAAGGTACAAGAAAACTGTGTTGAGGTGCAAAAAGCCCTTTCAAGACAAAAAAATTGCATGAAGTTTCTGCAAAGCATTCTGCATCTCACAGGAGCCACTTTTCTACCACACAGGATCAAAATTATGATTTGCAGTTCAGAGATATAAGCAGTGCTGCATTGTGCTATTGATTTTCCAGTTGCCTTTTATTATTACTTCAGCTCCACCTCAACTGTTCAGCTAGTGTCCAAACATGCCTGACCATAATGAATGTAAAAATTTTTATGCAAAGCTGAAAGAAAAATTAAAGGAGGGCAAAAGTGAAAAGATTACATTTACATTTTAAATTGGCAACTCTCTTTTTAGCTTTTTCCTTTCATATAGACAACTTTGTGTAAGGATACCTGTATATTTAATAACTTTTTTCCTCTAGGCTTCAGCAGCAGTCCCACAATATATTAAGTAACTTATCATCTACATTGTTTCTTTTTACTGAAACACGCCTTCACCTTCAACCATGGATTGGGTAAGTCTTTAAGCACATGTGCCTTTATTTACTAACAATCAAAATATGAATTGCAATGTCAATCACAACACAAAACCAACAGGCAGTTAAAAATTAAAGGAACGATTATGGTCTTCAGGACAAAAAATCTTCAGATTTTGATCATTAATCAGACAACATGAGAGTGTGGAATAAAACTAATTCGTCATTAATAAGCTTCAGCCAACAGTAAAGCTGTTCAGCTGCAGTTTAGTACATATTGGATAAAATCCTGTATAAACCAGCTTTGTGGGTATTTTCACTTAAAAACAGCAAGAAAGAACAACAGAGTTATGAATTGGTAGCAATATGGCAGTATTACACATAGGTATGCACCTTTCCTTTATCAGAGACAAAGAAACTAATGTTAAGCAAGTACCAGCTTTTAGAAACACATATCAAAATCCATCAAGAGAATTAACTTGTTAATTTCTAATGAAAACTGCCAAAAGCCTAGTAATCTTCTAGGACCACACTCTATTCCTGCTTCCTTTTCAGCCTTGGAAGGAGCTAAGAGCACATCTTTAAGAACTATTGATGTATAAAAGCAAAAACAAAAAACAAATTCCAACAAATAGAACATAAATTCATTACAGCAACTTTAATCAAACACATGCAATTACAACAGACATAGCTTTAACTTTAGCTTAATTAGAGAGTCTTCTCATGTGCAACTCTCACCAAGAGTACCCCTTGTAACTGTACAATTAGAGGCTTAAGCATGAAGTCAGGAATGCAAGCCTTAGTGAACAATTTCTAAAATGTGTCAACAGAACATAGGAAATAATTATTCCTAGCCTGCACCTCCTTCCTTATCTCATCTTACTATTTTGAACTGCTGTAGTATCAATCCAGCAGCTCAAGGCGCTGGCTGGTTACGCTTCTGACATCGCTTACAGGATAAATATAAATTCACTAAATCTCCTGCCTTCTGTCTACATAATCCCTTAACCTCTCCCTTTCCACAGCTATGATTCTCTGCCTTTTTTTCATCTCTGGCCTCTCCACTGTTTTCATTCTGCCTTCCCTTTTCATGCTGCTTTCCCTTCCTCACTTTTTTTTTTTTTTACTCATTGACATTCAGCATACCTTCACAGTGAGGCTTGTGGTCACTACTCTTTTACTTCACAGCCTGCTTCAGCATGTTGTTTTGGTTTTTACATTTTATTGAGAGATGGGAATTTTAAATAGTGTTCTCTGGTTAGCAGATTTCTATTAAATTTAGTATTTGCCTGCAAGACACAGATCAAGAAGATAATATTAAGCAAGTAGGCAACTTTTCAGTGATCAATGTGCTACAAAAAGAACTAGACAGAACAGTGTATGTCACATTTAAAAGAAAATTAGAAAAAAAAAAGAGTCAAGCAAGTCAATTATTACGTGAAGTACAGGCAGCAGTATTCAAACTGCACAGAAGCTGCTCCCAAAATTAGATTAGCAAAGCACAAGACCATTCTACACTATTGAACTGCAGCAGAAGGAACTGAGCTTTCTCAGATTTTATCACCTTCATTTGAAATTCTGCAAAAAAAGTTGAAAGGTCTAAGAACAGACCATGAGTAAATCAAAGCTGTATTCTGCTATATTTTCTGCCTGATTCCTAAACCAGTTTTTAAAAATAACATATTTTCCTTGTTCAAAATCTGGACACACATAGAAATTCAAGTTTTTTCTTTTAAGGAACAATCAAATAACTATTTAGATACAATTAAAAAATAAAAACCAGTATTGTAGCCGAATGATATTTTTGGGAATATCAAAACAGATTTTTGTACAGGAAAGTTCATACAAAGCAAAACCTGTGTCATTAAAAAGGCCCCATTAAATCACAATTTTACACATGGGCTGAGGCACAAGAAGACCCAGTCATGCAGTATATCTACAAATAAACACACAGACAGCAAAGTTCATAACACTTTCAATAATAAGCTCCAAATGAGAGAAAAGCTTCAGTCATGCCAAACTTATCTCCAGTTGTACACAGCTGGACCTGAACATCTCAAGGAGTAAAGCAAAACTTGAATTAAGGAGTGAGCAAGTGGCACGGGTTAAACCAAGACTTGGTCTAGGCTATAATTACTAAAAGGCTAAATTGCTGCATTAAGTTATTGCTTTAAGTCTGCAAAACTGGAAGTTTTTACCCTTTATGTCATTGAGTCAGAAGAGAAGTATCTCATTAATACCTCCAGAAAGGAGACCTTCTTGCTGCTTCACACTCATTTCCAATAGTTTTGAAGACCTACTTCCCCCACTGCCCTCTTTCAAACCTTGGTTCTGTGTTTTATCAGGCAGGCTGCACAAGCAGGTCACCTCTTTCTCTTGCAAATGGAAACAGACAGTGGCCACTGGCCCTTCAGGCTGTTTTTCATAACCTCTCAATTTTAGCTGTGCTGCAGCAGCTTCACCCCACTGCTGCTATAAGACTGTCTGACTACAGGTCACAGAGAGCCTTCACAAACAAAAATCATGGGAAAATAAACATCACCACAAGAATTAGTTAGGTGTCCCTTAGGCCCCAGCCCATTCTTGTGTCTGTCATCACTCCATCTATTTTGCAGTCACAAAGTCTCTCAGATGAGGAGGACAGTGCACTGAATCTTGACCTTTGAGCTGCAAACCTAGCCTTGAGCAACTTGGTGACCTACATGGCAGCTGCACAACTCGATACTAGTTGGCTGGAGTCTGAAAATGCATCATTCACTTCTGATTCTCCCCACACTGCTCCATATGCTGTCACTAGACTATTTGATAAAAAATGTAATTTCCAAAAGCAGACTTTATTAGCTTGGTGGCTTGATGAAACATTGCTTTGAAAGAACATTAATAATAAAAAGAAAAATGTATATTCTTTTCCTACCTAAACACTGAAATTTACACAAGAAGGAAAAGAATACACACACATATGCATACACAGCTTTTAAATATATCTGCTCCTGTTATTTTTCCTAAAACTACCTCCCAGTGTTTTAGATGAGTAACATACAGTTCTGGTTGCATATTTTGTAGGGCCAAAGATCTACAATGCATCTGAAAATTAGCATACACCTCTGCCCAGGTATGGTACCAGGGTCCTGTGGTCCTAATCTATGAGTACAAGCCTGCTTCTGGAAAGATATACTTGAAAAAGTACAATTTGGTAAAACCCGGTGTGCTAAACTGCAGCAAATCATATCTACACGCCTCACCATCCAGACTAGCTACATATCTCCCCTCCCTTTTCCCTGAAAATGCGCAGCAAGAATTTCAGTTGTCACATTCCTTACTGCATCCTGTGTCCCTAGGAGACTCTGATGGCATTTCTCAGTGTTGTAGAATTAGGATTTCTTATCCTCTTAATGACCAAAACACAGCTGTCCAACATGTTCCAGCCGGCTCAACCCTGGCATCTCTACTGTTAACCCAGAAGCACATCATCTGGGCTGTTTTGTCCCAGTGAACATGAGCATACAGATCTAACAGGCAAGTGGGGGGTTCTTCCATTAAAAAAAAAAAAAAATGGTATTGCTAAAGCTCCTAGGAAGTTTTGTCCACATTATGAAGTTCAAATACAGGTCTGACAAAGAGACTAAAGACAAAAAGTTGAGTGGTTTGGGATTCATTAATTCATTCTAGTGTCTAAAGGGCTATGCGCACACAGGAGGATATAGAAACGACCTGAGCTATTCATTTAAAGCATTTTAAATGTTTTTGTCAGTGTGCAGACTTAGGAAAACAGTTCTAAATGAGATTATAACAGAATTCAATCTTAGAACTATAACAGAATTAACCTTAGAACTCTAATAGGTAAAATATTTTCAACAGTGATTTCTCTCCTGCCTGCAGAATGAGCCACAACAATGCAATACCATACAACTGGTTCTGAGCTCATTGCCTCATCTTGCCCAACATAACACCTAAAGTAACTCTTTTTTCTACCCTGTAGGCATTGAAGGGAATACTCTTAGCAAGTGTAAATCTGTTGAATACTTCAAACATAAAGAGCTGTCATAACACCATCTCAGATTCTGACCTTAAATTTAAGATTGTTTAAAGAGACTAATTTTTAAAGGTGCCAAATAAGTTATGCAAAGCTTGCATTAAGTTCCAAGAAAAGACTCTGAAGGCCATGCTGCTTCTTACCCAATAAATCTTATAAACATGCTCTTCATTAATAAGAGCACTAGAATGACACATGTACAAAATGTTTTCAGTAATTTCCTGTTACTTCCAGGTTACATGCTCTTCGAGAGTAACTAGTACACAACCATGGACTGGGAGAGGAGTGTGTGTAGAGCAGCCCTGCAGAAAGGGATCTGCGGGTGCTGGTGGGCAGCAGCTCAGGGTGAGCCAGCAGTGTGAGCCCGGGCAGCCAGGAGGGCAAACCCCATCCCAGGTACATCAGACACAGCATCACCAGCTGTGACTGGGATCATCCTGCTGCATTCAGCCATGGTGCAGCCTCACCCTGAGTCCTGTGTGCAGTGCTGGGCCCCCCAGTCTGAGAAGGGTGGGAAGGTCCTTGAATGGTCCAGAGGAGGAGAGCAGAGCAGGGGGAAAGGCTGGAAGGCACATCCTGTGAGGAGCAGCTGAGGGCTCTGCCTTTGTCTGGTTTGGAGAGAAGGAGGCTCAGGGGTGACCTCACTGCTCTGTACAGCTCCCTGTGGAGGGGACCTGGAGAGGGAAGTGCTGGTCTTTTCCTGGCATCCAGCAACATGGAATGGGAATGGTTCAAAGCTGCATCGGGGAGGTTCAGACTGGACATCAGGAAGTATTTCTTTGCCAAGAGGGTGGTCAAACACTAGACACTAAACACTTCATGGAATTGATGCCTCAAACCTGCCAGTGCCTTAAAAAGAGACACTTGGGCAATGCCCTCAGTAACAGGCTTTGTGTTCTGGTCAGCCCTGGAGCAGTCAGGCAGTTGGACTAGGTGATTGATTTAGGTCCTTTTCAGCTGGAACTATCTTACTCTACTCTGGCGTTAAATAGCTCTTTTGGAACTGACAGAAACCACAGTTTGGTCCCAGCAAAAACGGAGCTTGCATTTCATGGCACTTGGAGTTTTTCAGCCATAGTGGTCTTAGTATAAGATTACCAACTCAATTTAAAGCTGTAGTTCTTTCTGTCAGAGAGAGAGAAATACCAACTGTAAGTGACAAACAACTTCCTAAAAGACCACTCACATCTTCTGATCTGGATGCCAAGTTCATCTCTGTTATTCTGTGAACACTATGGAAATTTCAGAAGGTAACTTGCTTTTAATGCTTCCAGTTAAATCTGTAAGAATCTGTAAGTCTTCCACAGTATAACCAGAGTTAAGGTTCGTGTTAGAACACCTGAAATACCCTCACTTTAACACATTACAAACATTGCTGCTCCACCAGAAAATCACAGACTCCTCACTGTTCGCATCTTTATCCTTATTACTTGAAGGAATAAAAAGAGCGACTAAGTAATTAGGAAGAAGGACTACGGCGAAGTTGTTGCCTTTGTTGGTTTTTTTTTTCCCCAGCCACACAGCAACTACAATCACTGAAAAGCCTGGTCTAAGTTATCTTTTGTCTTAGATGAAGAGGAAGAGGGGGCAGAGCTTCATTTTGAACTCTGCCCGCTATCTCGGTAACGGCGGTTCCGACCCCGCACGCCGCGGGCCTTGCTTCCAAGGCAGGGCTTTCCCGGTATCGGAGAGCGAGTCCCACCGCACATCGCTTCCGCAGCCTGCGGTGCCGACCGGGGCGCCCCGTTACCGCCTCGCGGGATGGGGAAGTCGCCGCCGGGATTTCCCTCCTCGCCCTGGCCACCGGAGCCCAGAGCGCTCCTCCCGCCCGCGGGGACACTGTGCTGGGGCTGCCGGAGCCCGACGGATCCCGCGGCTCCGGCAGCGGCCGGGCGGGCTCCACGCCGTGCGGTGCAACGCCGTGGCGCAGCACCGGGAGCCAGCCGCGGCTGCCGCGCCGCAGGTGCGCGGAGCTCCC
>VZSE01012482.1:2964-99386 GCA_013398275.1 Promerops cafer | reverse complement strand
GCATGGCACAGCACGGCACGGCGCGGGCCGCGGGGGCACCTCTCCGCCCTCACCTGCTCCTCCCGCTTCTCCGCCCCACCGGTCCCGGCTGGGCTCCCTGCGTGGCTCTGTTTCGTCGGGCTGGCAGCGCCGAGAGCGAAATGGTCAGCGCGATTGTTTGTCTTCCCCGCCACGGGCGTGCCTCGCCTGGTCTTGAGTGCACCCGGGCGAGTGGTACTCGCGTGGGAATGCCCGATGCCCTGCAAACGGGGGACATCCCCCAGGCTGCCGGCAGGGAGTGGAGTCCCCACTTTGCCTGGCCGCCCTCGGCATGAGTCTCCGGCGTATCCCAAAACAGCCCGAGGCAGGAGGAGCAGCCTGTGGAATACATATCTAGAGTCATATAAAGAAACCTCACCAAAGATGAGTGTACCCTAATGAAATAGAAGAAAACAGAATGCAGCTTACCGTAAGAGTGCAAGCCTTGGAAATTTGTTTCCTCAGGAAAAAAAATGACCCATTAGGGAGCAGCAGTCACACCCCATTTGTTGTCTAAGTGGGAAAGAAAATAAAGAATCCAGTGGTTTCACTACTACATTCTCCATCACAAAAGGGTGTACACATTTGTGTAAAACCTTGCTGGCAGAAAGCAAGCACCAAGCTTAACCAGTCTTGAAACAGGGATCAGCACTGAGTTAAAAAATGAGCACTTTCCTTTGAAATATGAAATGAAAAACAGGGCAAAATGGGACATGACTGAAAGTTTATAAATATAAAAGAAGCACTGACAGTCACACAGAAGGTGCATTTCAGTTATTTTTGCCTAGTTGTCTGTGATTAGCCGTAAATGTCCGTATTTTGAAAATAGTTCTGTGTGAATGTGTTGTTCTTTTGAACATCCCGTGTAAAAGCCTAAGTGCTGCAACTGCTGTAAGCTCTTCCTTTGGCTTTCTGCTGGACTGCTAACAGCAGGAAATACAGGCAACCACAAACAAATGAGAAATATATAATGCTCGCTACCATCAGCTAATAAATATGCAAAGCCCTTTAATGTGGAACATAAAAGAACAGCTATAAATATATGCTTCTCAGAAATGATAAATGCTTTCAATTGCATAGTGAACAGTGAAGCAAACCAGTGAGTATTTAAAACAGATTATTCACCTCAGCAGCCACAAGTTATGGAAGAAGGTCCTTATCAGCTGAAACACCAGATGTGGACACCCACTCATTAATAATAAAATAACACTTTATGTCTTACAGCCCTGCAACATGAGAACTCAATAGCAGGACTTAAGCCCACATGCAGATTGACTCTCAAGTGACACAGATTTTCCTGCTTCTCATAGAGAAGGAATCTTTTCTTTCTAAGCCAAATATTTCAGCTTTCCTTCAGTCTTTGCAGCACAGATTTCGCCACCTAAAAGGGGAATTATCAGAGGGAGCTGGGCCAATGATGAAGATTTAGTGAGCAGGTCATAGTCTACCACTGTGTGTAGGGGAGTTCACTTTACCTTCAGGACTACATGGAGAGGAGCTTTCCAGGAGTTCTCAGAGTTACTGCAACAGTGATGGCTACAACATGAAATCTGCATCCCCAAACTGTTGCACAGCAAGTGTGAACTGGTGTGTACCAACAGCAGCACAGCTGCCTGGGCACAGAGCTCAGCAGAATTTTACTTGCCTGTTGTAAAAACAGGTCACTCTTGCCTTTTTGGTCACTTTATTTGCCTCTTTAATACCTCTTACCATGTCGACCTGAGGTGCCTGAGAACTCTGTGAGACACATAACCTATTTCTGTGTTTCAGCTACAGCAGCCATAGTTTTTACTGCACAGAATGTTGCAGCCATCTAACAGGAAGACACCAGATAAATGAAAAAATCAAAATCAAATACTCCACCCAAAGAGAAAAAAAAGAAAGAACAACCCAAAAAACCGAACCAAGAAATGAAAGTTTTTTGGTTGAAAACCAAACACTCTACCCAGTTGCAATTTCATGAAGTAAATCTATCAGATGAATATTGCATCACATATTAGGACTACCACCCCTTCCTTATTCAAAAAGCATTCTAGATTTTTTTTTTCCCTTACAAATAGAAGGCTCTTGAATTTCTCTTAGCATTGTAAATTATGCAGAAAAACCCCACAAACTCACCTCAACACATATCATAGTGCACCCTTTTTTGCCAGATCTTGGAGGCCAAACAGTCCTTATGTAGCTAGTGTTTGGAAATACCACCTGAAAAGTCAGCTACTTGAGGAACTGGCATTAAAAATAGTATGGCAAATATAAGAAAACACAAATCAACACATAGATAAATTTAATTCAGTTGTCAGAAAATGCTGAGCTGATGGAGTATATAAAAAAAATGCTGCTTGAACTTGCAGAGTATGCTTCTGACTCAGGGGAAGGTTATCAGCTGCTGCTGCTGCTGCCAAGACCATGGCATGTTATTGAGGGGTTTATTGAAGCACTCACCTGGCTTTGTACTGCAGACATTGGAAGTTCTAATGGGAGATCTCAATACCAGGTAATGCCAACTACAAGAACTGGTTGGTGGTGGCAGACACATGCTTGAAATGCATTTTAGATTCATCAGTCTCAGAATCACTCAGTGCAATAGCCACATTCCCATTCTTTCTTCATCTAAATGGTCACTGAATGACTTTGCTTTGGGATGAGTACCTGTGGATGGCCTAAAGGACAGTAACCTACTTACCTAGGAATTGCTGCCAGATACAAAGTTATATTTAGGGACAGTAGGGAGCACAAATGAGCTTGAGGAGTACTTTGATATCTGGATGATTCTGCAGGGAGCCAAATTACAGAATATAATAGTCAAGGATTTTCCCTTCAGTGGCTGATAATAACAGCAACTTTAGCTCTTTCAATCACTGTTTATAATTTAACCAAATATATAGACTTTTGATTTCGATTTGTTTGGGTTTTCTCCAAATACTTGAAGATTAATCCATAAATACCACTGCTGTGGCTGTAAACACTGCCTGCCATGGGTCAAACCTTGAGTTCCAGCATGGGTAGGCCAAATACACAAATCACTGTCCCCACAGGGGTGCTCTGCATGACACACTAACCTCCATCCCCAAGGCCCACACCTCCCCATTGCTTCGGCCATGGGTCCCTCATGGGTCCCTCACAGCCAGGTCATTAGCACACACAGCAATTAGCCATTGCACAGAGATCACGGTGCCATAAGTAAATGGTGACTTATTTGTGAAGCCTGTGACAGTTTAGATTTTACTCAGTTCCCTTCTACAGTAGGATTAGGAACTCCAACACTAATGTATCTCAGCTGAAGACAGATGGTCTGGGCATTAGGCTTTCTCCAGAACACATCCTAAAGAATGGGAGGTGGGGGTTGAGCTAGCAATGAATCAATAGTTCAGGGAGTAGGTTCCTGTAGTCAGGAAAGTGTGAGTTTTGCTGTCAAAGGCACAAAGGCACACACTGCACAATTGTAAAATATATCTAGTAACTAAGCTGAAATTAGCAGTGAGGTAATTGAAGGGCTGGGCATACCAGGCAGCATGCAAAATATGAAAACAAATAAGAGATTCCACACATATGGGATCTCTTTTCTTTCAACCTTAAGTAGTCATCTAAAAAAATCACTTTGGATCAAAAAACAATTGAAAAAAAAAAAAAGCAGGGGGTTTGCATCTTGAAATGAAAGGTTTCTTACGTGTAAATATTACACCAGTAACTTGAAAACTGTATATAAAATATTAATGCATATATCTAAAAAGCCCTAAGAGTATCAAAATATACATAAATTACAAAGAAAAATATATTTAAATAGCAAAAGTTCTACTGTTCACTAGGGGCAAGAGTTGAGTCAGAAGGTGAAACTTGAATTCACATAGGGTTTCTACTTTCTTTTTGCATTACAAAACCATCACATATTTGTTGCATGAATGAGAAAGCAACAAGATACATAAAATACTACATTATTTAACAGCAGTATAAAAAGACTTAGGATTTTCATGCTTGTACTCCAAAGGGAGCTGTCACTCCATAAAATCCACTAAAAAATGCAGGGCTATCTGAGATGTATTTGGCCACAACTGCCCCAGTAAAAAAAGACCTGTAGTGTTATAGAAATCTCCAGGGCTGTATCACAACCTGCATGGCACTGAGGGTCCTGTCGTCCTCCACATTCCTTGGGTGCACTTGTGCACCCCAGCCATGGCTTTCAGGGGGAGAAGTGGTGAGCCAGAAGTGGGTACTTTCTTCCACTGCTGAAGTTTAGCAATCTCTACAAAGATTCAGAACAAAGTACGGGAAGAACACTACAGTACTCACTTCCAGTAGAGAATGACAGGCTGAATTTACTGTACAAACCCCTCAGCAAATTTCCTGCAGATGTCATCTGGAAGCTCAAACTCCAATCAGCATTTGTCTGAGTTAAACTGGATTGCACAATACCACACTTGAAATTTGCTGATGGGAGCAAACTTTACATTGATTTTAATCTACATAGTAAAACTACCAAAAAGGCAAATGCCAGCTTTCAGCCTTTGGTTTGGAATGTACGAAGTCAGTGAGATGATTCTTGTGATTCACTGTGTCCTGGGACTTGCAAGATTTTCTTATCACTAGGACCAAAATGCTTCTTTGGTACGCTCTTCTCTTTTCAGGGAATATATAGCCAGTTATTCTAATCTAATTCTAATCAAGTGAGTCTAATATCCTTCTCTGGAAAACTACAGCAGGCACTGTACTCTCTGTTTCCCATGCTGCATCTCCAGGAAGTGTCTCTCTGAGGACCAAGTTTGCTCCCAAAAACTCCTTTCACTACAGGTTCTCTCCAGCTGCTTTCACATAATCTATGCAGTACTCTTACAGGCTTGTTAACAGCCCCAGAGAAACCCTGCAGCTACCACTGCTGAAAGATTTACAGGTTTTGCACATGACACAACCAGGAGTTTCAGAGGTCTACAGTTAATTCAGTACCTAGAAGAACCTGACTGTCTCATGCTGAATGCAGGGTGGCTGCCGCATCCATATATCTCCTTAGTCTATGATGAATTTTTAAAAAATTACCATACGAATGATGTGGTAATCCATAAAATAGGCACTCTCTATCTCTTGGTCAAGCCTCAAATCACAGCTCTGTTCTCCTGATTATCTCTGTTGATAATTGGAGAAAAGAGATATTGCCTATCTGTAGCTTGAACAGTTCTTCCTTTTATAGAATTTGCCTAAATAAATGTTTACTAAGACTCCAATTCAAATACAGTCTAATGTTACAACAAACAACCACATTTTTTTAACTTTATTATTGCAGGTAGGATTAAATTTGATCCTTCCTGTAACAATAGCAGTCATCATAAAATATATAAAAACTACGTTAGCATCAGTCACCTGGTGGCCAGTCCAGCAAAATATTCAGAGCCAGGCTTGGAAGAGCTCTCAGCATCCCAAAAGCCCTGCTTAAGGAGCACACAGAGAAATAGTCCCCACCACACACCTTTCTGTATATCCTTTTATACTGTTCTTGTTACTGGGTGGAATTTGGATGCTCATGGACAGAATTCTCTTGCAGTAACGTCCTGTTTCCATGGCTGCTGCACATGCACTTCGAAAGAGCTCCAAGTGTGTAGACCAGTTTTGGCTGGTTTTATAGTTTCTTTTCTTCTTTTGGGGTATTCTGACTTTTAGTATTCCCATCATATTATTTGAATTTCACATCATTTATCTGCAGTGGCAGTTGTCTAACTTCAAATGTGTTTATAGCACTTTTCCACACAGGAATGATCCTCAAAATTGATGTCTATATGAGGAGTCATAGTTTACACCATGTCTAATTTGCATAAATCAAGGTAAAGTCCTGAAAAATAAAACTTCTGCTTTGCAAAATTATGTCAGGTTCCCAGTGCATTTTGTGAACAAAGTAAGTATTTCAGGAAAAACTTGTATGATATACAACATGTATTTCAAGTTTGTTCATCTTGTCAGCATGTAATCTGTATCCAGAATCTGTTATTAAAGCAATTAGCACCGTGATTTTTAAATAATAATATGCAACAATATTCAGTTTCTGATACAGCTCTCTTTATGGCTTCTGGGTTCTGTCATTAATTCCTTTCCAAATTAGTGTACGGACTGTTGGTTTTTATTGGTCTGGCTCTTTTAATTACGTAAAAGCTAATATGGACAGGATTTGAAGTTGCAACTAACTTTGTTGTCGAACCTTCTCGCACATGAGGGGCTCTATGGTGTGAGAACTACCTACCCAGGGAAGAGATGTGGACTAACTACACGGAAAAAATTCATCAGAGGCACTAAGACAGCATACTTCAAAAGCCCTCAATAGTAACTGCTCAGAAATAGTAATCTTACTACCTACTTGTATAAGCAGCATTTTAAGATACATATTCTCCCTGCCACTTTCCAGAGCCAGCGGGCGGCTCCGTCTTACTAATGCTTTTTGAATACTAATTCCAAAATTAATGGTTCTACATCAGTGCATACTGTTGGTATTGTAAGTGATGTTGAAATATAGGCTGCATAACTTTTCCATCCTGGAAAAGACAAATACAAGATGAGAAGATAAAATAATAAATCCGTTGCAAAACCTGTACTTCCAGTGGAGGCCAGAATCTTTTAAAGTACAAAATACTCTGTAGAAGCAACTTTTATTCTCACATGGACTGGAATAGAAACAGTAAAGCTCTCCTAGATGCTCTTTTCAGCTCTGCCTGATTTCCTTTTGAGGAGACTAAAGAAAATAAAATAGTCTTTCTGTAACTCTGTGGTCTTTTTTATTTCCAGTCTGTCCCCACAGTAACACTGAAATTACTCCAGACTGCACATGACTGTGGCCTGCAAGGAGTAGCTGTGCACTGCCTCTGCTAGAAGCCTTCCACACCCAGGCAGAAAAATCCATGTATTTTCCTGACTGTGCTCCGAGTGTCAGACATCACCCCTTGCCTCTCACTGTCACTTTTGAATCACACTGCTGCAGCTCTAGTTGTTACTCTGGAGGGAAACTACTGTAAAGTTCAAATTTTTTATACTCTTAACATGGCAGATAAATAAAATGCTATTTTATAAACTGTTTCAGAAAATTTTGCTTTTTTGAGCACTTGTCTGGAGTATTTATGCTAATCCACTGATTTTTGTCACATCATGTGAAGAAATTTTTATGTGACAGAACACAGTGATTTCTTATACAAAATTACATTTGGTAGGACTTTCATGCAAACCTGGAGTTGTTATTGAAAGATTTAACTAGGATTACACTGATGAAATCAAGTCCACAAAATGAAGAAGTTTTCAAAACCTAAGGAACAGCCATGTAAAAAACCCAACTAATTTTCCATTTATCTACATTAATTTTACTGAAAGTCAATCAGCTAGCCATTATAAGCAAATCATAGTATTTCCTTTGCTGTTGTTAGGAAAATTTAAATCATTTAACAATAACTTCTCTGTTTAGAGCTATGTGTATTTAAACTTTAGATAAATATTTTCTTAGGCTTCCCTGTACAGAAATTAGTGAGCTAGGACATGTTCAGGTTGTAGTATGGTATGAAGTACTGCATTCCTCTTTTACCTAAAACTAGGCTCAGATGATTTTGTCATTCCTTCAGCTTTGCAACCAAACTGAGAATGTATTTGTGTCACAAGCAACAAAGAAAAGCTGCTCCCATTCCCTCTTACCTATTTTTTGTTTGTTTGTGTTTGTACTGCAAGCTGGACAAATAAGAAGAGTTATTTACAATGTTCCCTTTTTATTTCATGAACATCATACCCTAAAGCTCTGAGCTTCAGTGTAAAAAAAAGGGATAAGGTAATATATAAAACTATACAATATATAGAAATACTTAATGTGATTTTAAAAACATTTAACAGCTTTAGTTTGATTTACTGAT
This sequence comes from Promerops cafer, assembly GCA_013398275.1. Taxonomy (NCBI): domain Eukaryota; kingdom Metazoa; phylum Chordata; class Aves; order Passeriformes; family Nectariniidae; genus Promerops; species Promerops cafer. The sequence continues at coordinate 91,506 of VZSE01012482.1, read as the reverse complement.
CCCAAATGTCTGAAAGTTTGACTCATTTATCAAACTGATGATTTTTTCCTCAGTACTGGCAAATCCTGTTGGGCACAGAAAGCCATTATGCACTAAATTCTCCTCAGAAAGGACTTCAGACAATGTATTGACTGACTCTGCATAGCATAAAACAAATTCGGAAAATTGTTGGTAATGTTCCAATCAACACAGCTGTAATTTGATGATTATTTACTTCACAGCGAGGACTAAATGTGACCAAAAGAACACCAGAGCATAGTTTCTTTCAGCTACTCTCCTCAGAGTGAACATATTGTATTAACACTCTCTGCCTTGTATTTACTATCAATGCATGCTCAGGATTTGATTTGAACCCCTAAATGACTCCATAAATTTGGGCCTTAGCTGCTTCAAAAACAGTCTTACTCCCCTTAAGATTCAGGAAGCTCAGATTACCCAGTGTATCTGAGCCCCCACTTTCACAAGAAGCAGATGTCCATGACGATGGATGTTCCTGGCAGGCTCTAAGAGGCCTGTGCACTTTTACACTTGTTCACCATTATAATGTGATAAGTTTTCATTAGGAATTACCACGGGAATGTTTTTTTTTTTTCTACTTCAAATTTGGCAATATTCCGAATAAGACAGACATTTCCTAGTACCCATGGGAAGGAGATAGATACAGCAAAGGCAAACAGAAATAACTCCAGAAAAATGAAATTCTCTCATTCATATTTCATGTCACCCTTCTCTAAAATTAGATAGCTAATTTAAGTAGAAGATGAAGCTTTACTGAATTCCATAAATTCCATATTAGTCAATTAGTCAAACCAGAAAAGCCCAGAAAGACACTGAAAATACTCCTAATAGCCATAAAATATACCAAATTCCATTTTAAAAAGTATTTAAAAATACAGTGTCTGGAAAATTCTTTTGGGGCTGAGAAGTACTTGATGTTTTCTGGTAGGCATCCTTGAGGTTTTCTGGCTTTTAATTCTAGAATGTTCATCCTTCACCATTATATTGTAATTTCACCTATTGCTAAATGTAATAAATAAAACATTATAAGACATTTACTTTCAATTTTTTCCTATTTCAGCTATGTGAATGTACTCTGGAACTCATGAAACCATACAAGATTTTTTATTTAGCCACATCAGAGATTCGGAGTCAAGTTCTACATTCTGATAACATTAGAAATAAAAATAAATTTAAATTATAGGGAGAAGGCACCCATGCCACCTCCAGCAAATGACCTTCAAGGAATAAGAATCAGGACAAATTTTCTAAGATGTATATATATCACTAAATGATGAAGACTAATATGAAACTCTTCCATGTCATTAAAGAAATAGTAAGTGTCCTATGACTAGAATAGAGTGAAAGGGAAATCCTCCCTCACATGAAAAGGATCCACATATTTTATTGGATCTACAACTTAATTAAGCACATCATAAATGCTTAACTAAAGCATATACAGTCTGATGCTGTTAAGTCAACCATTTGGCTGAGTTTTATCCAGTCACCTCTCTAGTTGACTACTAACATGAATTATATCTGCACAAATCATATCAGCCACACAAGCAGGAAGTCTGAATGTAATTGCCTTCTTCACATTGTCTATAGGCTCTTGTGTTTGTACAATTCAATCAGCTTTGGACAGATCTTTTTCTTCTCCCTGCAGCAGCATCTGCAGAGCACACTGCTGCCTGTCCAGTGCATGCAAACTCTGCCAGTGCATGCTCATGTTATGTTATCCTGCAACTGAGTGAAAGAGAACTCCTGGCAAGAGTTCCTGCACGAAAAAGGATATAAAATAGCTATTAGATAACATCACACCAGTCTAACACAGCTCTTTTTCCAAAATGCAAGGATATGAATGGTGAAAAGAAAATGTATCAAATAGAGAAGCTTGTTAAAGCTGGTTACAACAAAAGCCATTAAGAGTGCGCTGTAGGCAGGCTAGTCAGTTGCTCTTCATGTTAGCAAAATCTGGGGAATTGTTGTAACAGAGCAATTAAAAGTTTTAATTCTGGGAATGGGAATAGCAATTGAGATGCTTCCAGGGTCAAAGTGACCACTGGTATACTTAAGCTTGCTCATTGGGATCTCCCAGGAGTTCTCATCCAAATGAAGCATTTTTCCCCGTCTCACAATTAATAAGCCAACAAATGGAAAAAATGCATGCAAATTCAATTACTTTAGCACAATCATACAGCAATTACAGTAAAATATGTATCCAGTCACATGGCGCCTTAAAGAAATTGTTGTAGTCTGTTAGTAATTTGAGAAATGGCCTGATTCAGTAATAGCTTAATAACTTTGAAGGTTCTGGTCTTTGTTAAGAATTTCTTAATAGGTATGTGAAATACAGGCAGTCCCAGATCTCAATTAAATGGTCAGAGACAGCTAACAATTTAAAAAAAAAAAAAAATCATTCATAATGCTATTTATGTTATTTGAAGTGCTGTGCAAAGGAACTAAAATTTTATGCAGACTGGGAGATTTAATGTACGTTCTGAGAATTTATTCCAAGGTTTGATTGACATAAAAAATATGAAGGGGGCACACATTTTGCCCTCCTGGAGCCACCATCACCGGGTGGAGCAGCTCTTACAGGTGCAGCAGATGCTCCTCCGTCACACAGGAAAACTTCAACACTTATTGGCAGCATTGCTTCATTTGATCCTTGCAGAGCTCTAAAAATGTTGCTAGGTCAGATATATGTACATTATAATAGCAAGAATACTTGCTATCTACAAGAATTTCCACAACTTTCCACGATCTTGCCCCTCTTCTCAGCCCTGGTGAGGCCACGTCCGGAGTGCCATGTCCAGTTCTAGGCTTCACAGAGCAAGAGAGTCATGGAGCTCTTGGAGCAGATCCAGCAAAGGGTTACAAAGATGATTGAGGGACTAGATCGCTCTTATGGGGAAAGGCTGAGGGAGCTGGGCCTGTTCAGCCTCGAAAAAAGACAACTGAGAGGGGACCTCATCAGTGTTTATCAGTATCTGAAGAGAGGGTATCCAGAGGGTGGAGCAGGCAGTGGGCACAAACTGAAACACAGGAAGTTTCCCTCGAACATTAGGAAGCACTTCGGTACTGCGAAGGTGACCGAGCACTGGAACAGGCTGTCCAGAGAGGTTGTGCACTCTTCCTCAATGGAGACACTCAAAAGCCGCATGGACAGAATCCTCATGTGCTGTACGGGGGCCTGCTTGAGCCGCTGTGCTGGACTAGATGACCCCATCAGTGGTTCTTCCCAGCCTTACCCACCAAGTAATTCAGTGATTTGAAAGTATGTCTGGATCAATGCTTTAAGAAATACTAAAATGGAGTTAGCCACGGCAATGGCTGATGCCTTAATTAAATTTCAAAGCCAGACCTTTCTCACCAAAGGGTAATACAGAATTCAATGGGCATCAATGCACACTTTAACACGCACTGCATTAATTATTGTTTCTATTAAATTCGCGTGTGTTGCTGAGGCTGCAAACAGCGAACACCGGGCTAGGAACCGCTGGAAGAGAAACGCCCGACCAGACTGAAAAGCGTGAGACAAAAGAGGTTCGGGAGAATATCAGGTAACTCCAGCAGAAGGAGCGACTGCAGGGAAAGAGAGCTGGGGACACACGGTGTCCCGGGTTCCCGTAGAAGGGGAGCGGATGACGATCCCGGGCAGCCGCGCGGCGCGGCGGCGGCGGGGCAGGAGGAGGCGCTTCNATGTAACTGGCCCTTTGTGCTTCCTCGCAGGACCACGGTCGGGTCCCGGCTGGCAGAGAAGGTAGGAGCGTGTGGGAGCCGCCGCCTCGGAGGCGTGCCGGGGTGGGCAAGCACCTCCCTGCGCGGGGCCGACGGCGTTCCCCCGGCTGCTGGTCCCCCGAGACGGGTTTGGCTAGCGCAGTGTCGCCTGCACGGACTTCGGCTCAGTGCTGTGATGCAACAGCTACTGCCAAGCTGCCTTAGTGTTTCGGGTTTTTTTTTGCTAATCATCATGCTATAAACGGTGACTCATACTGTGGTGCAAGAAGCCTGTAATTTCGTAGGTGTCGTCTTTGTAAATTCTGAAGTCATTTTTACCTCACCTGACCTAGCTGAACGATCCATAATTAATTTATTTTTTTCCTAGTTGGGATGGAAATTCTACGATGCAGACGATTATCATCCTCTAGAAAATAAGAAGAAAATGGAAGAAGGGATACCACTAAATGATGAGGTACCTTGAATAAGCCCTGAAAAAACTGTTGTCCACACATTTATCTCTGTAACTTCATGCACATCTTGTTGAAGTAGATTGTGCTTTACTATGTAGGCTAGTCTGACTGTAAACACAGGTCTGCAGTTGCTAAGGTGAGGGAAGCTTCTTGTGTCAAAAAGGATTCTGTGTAAAAAGTAGTTTATCAAATGCTTGTCACCTCACAAGTGGTACGCTGCTGTTTCAGGATTTGTGAGAAATGTCTCCCCCTACAGTCCACACACAGAGTTGCAGTTCTGGATTAGAGCCATAGAATCTTAGAATATCCCGAGTTGGCAGGGACTCACAAGAACCATCTAATCCATCGCATGGCTCTGCACAAGAAAACTCCAAAAATTTGTTACCCTTCTCCCAAGTCGCTTTTCATCATTTATGACCACTCCTGGTTACCTTGGGAGGTCCCAGATGACTGGAGGTTGGCCAGTGTGGCCCATCTACAGGAAGGGTTGGAAGGAGGATCCAGGAAGCTGCATGCTTGTAAATCTGGCCTTGGTGCCAGGGAAGGTTATGGAACAGATTAAGTACACCATATGGCATGTGCAGGACAACCAGCACATCAGGCCCAGCCAGCAGGGGTTTGGGAAAGGTAACCTTACATCCTTCTATATCCAGGTGAACTAGTGGATGAGGGAAAGGCTGTGGATATAGTCTGCCTGGACTTTAGTAAAGGCTTTGATGCCATTTCCCAAAGCATCCCCCTAGAGAAACAGGCTTTCCATGTCTAGGATGAGTGCACTGTTTGCTGGTTAAAAAGTGGCTGGATGGTCAGGCCCAGAGGTTGTTGGTGAATGGACCTACAGTAGATGGTCAGTCACTGATGGGCTTCCCCAGGAATCAGCATCACGGCCAATCCTGGTTAACATCTTTATTAATGACATTAATGTGTCATTGGGGATTGACTGCATTCAGTAAGTCTGCAGGTGACACCAGTTTGGATGGAAGTGTTGATAGGCTGTAGGGTGGGAAGCCTCTGCAGAGGGGTCTGGACAGGCTGGATCAATGGGCTGAGGCCAATCATATAAGTTTCAACAAGGTGAAGTGCCAGGTCCTGTGCTTGAGTCACAACAGCCCCAGGCAGGACCACAGGCTTGGGGCAGAGAGGCTGGAAAGCTGTCCAGCAGGAAAGGGCCTTTGAGTGCTGGTCGGCAGCAGGTGAACATGAGCCAGCACATGCTCAAATAGCCAAGAAGGCCAATGGCATCCTGGCCTCTGTTAGCAACAGTGTGGCCAGCGAAACCAGGACAGTGATTGTCCCCCTGTTCCTGTACCTCACATTGGGGAGGCCACACCTCAAATGCTGTGTTGAGTCCTGTGCCCCTTAATTCAGGAAGGACACTGAAGTGCTAGAGTGTGTCCAGAGAAGGGCAACAAGGCTGGTGAAGGGTCTGGAACGCAAGTCCGGTGAGGAGTGGCTGAGGGAGCTGGGGGTGTTTTTACCCTGGAGAAAAAGAGGCTCAGGGGAGACCTTATCAATCTCTTACAATTACCAGAAAGGAGGAGATGGGAGTCAGCTCCTGTGGTGAGACGGGAGGCAACAAGGAATAGGACAAGGAAGAATGGTGGGAGAATGGTCTCAGGTTGTGCCAGGGGAGGTTCAAGTTGAATATTGGGAAAAATGTCATCAATGAAAGATTGGCTAAGCATTGGAACTGGCTGCTCAGAAAAGTGGTAGAGTCACTATCCCTAGAAGTGTTTAAAAGAACCAAGTAGACACTTAATGCTATGGTTTAATTAGTGTGGTGGTATTCAGTCAAAGGTTGGACTTGATGATCTTGAAGGTCTTTTCCAATCTTAATGATTCTATGATTCTGAATTGCAGCATGTGCATGAGATAGCTGACCAAATGCTTTGGAACTCTGTCAGGCTGGTGCTGTGACCACTTCCCTGGGGAGCTGTTCCAGTGCCCAAACCCCTGGGGTGGGGCCTTTTTCTAATGTCCGACCTAAACCTCCCCTGAAACAACTTCAGGCCATGCCCTCAGGTTCTGTCACTGGTCACCACAGAGGAGAGATCAGTGCCTGCCCCTCCTCTTCCTCTCATGAGGAAGTTGTAACTGCAGTGAGGTCTGTCCTCAGTCTCCTTTTCTCCAGGCTGAACAGACCAAGTAACTTCAGCCATTCTTCATACACCTTACCCTCAAGGCCCCTCAGCATCCTCAAGGCCCTCCTTTGGATGCTCTCTGATATATTTATATTCTTCTTATATTGTGGTGCCCAAAACTGCACACAGGAGTCAAGGTGAGGCCGCCCCAGTGCAGAGCAGAGCGGTACAATCCCATCCCTTGATTGATACAATGCTTGAAGTACTACTAGCTTACTGGTACAGCTTGAAAAAAAAGGATTTTTCCATTTGCCGTCAATTAGGACAGTGGTTTTACAGTAAAAGCCACTTTTCCTGGACAAAATCAGGAAGAATTTAAAGAGTTAATGTCCACTACTTCTAGAGAAATCCTTATGAATGTAGATAAAGACTTTTAAACAAACAATATAAATTAAACAATCCTTGTGAATATACGAAATCAATTTAAAAGTATATGCAGCTTAGAAACAGAGCAAGATGCAGTAATGGGATCTTTTGAAAAAGACTTTAATAATTTAGCTGTAATAGAAAAATTTTGCAAAGCTCCTACCTTTTTTTTTTTTTTTTTTTTGCAAGGCTTCCACTTTTTTATTTTAGTCCCTCAAATCTTTTGGGAGATGTCCTTAGCCAATTTAGACTGAAAAAAAATCTTCTAGATGCTGATTAAAAACTTGAATCTTTCACTAGTGGTTGGAAGCCTGTATGTTGTCTGTAGCAGCATTGTACACTTGAATGACTAAACCACTGGTGCGTGGTGCTCAGCAAGAGGAAAGCATCTCTTCTGAAAAATGAGAGGTGCAAAATTGTGAGGGCCTCCTTGAATGCCAAGGGGAAGTTACTGTGTAATGACAGTAACAAAAAATGGTTGCATTTATTTGTCCATGTTACCATTTGTTGTGCTTACCCAGCAGTAACAGCATTGAAACATTAAATGGGAGCAATTGCTGAGTGCTCATTAGGCATGACTGAAATTTGCAGCAGCTTAAAATTTCAGATTAAATAAGCATCTGATCGATCACTCATGTTTGCCTAAGTAATGAGCAAAAGTTTTGAGAAATTGTGGTTGTGGTTACATTTATTTGTGAGTGCTACTGACATAAATATAATTATTGTAGATAACGTAACATAAGATAAATTTACATCTGTCTGTTTCTGAAACTTAACTTGGATCCAAAATGGGGATGGGATGTGTGTATGACACTGTATCATGGAAAAGAAATAACAACTCTAGCTGCACATTTGAATAGTATAATAGAAGCAAGAGATAAGTTGACTGTCCTTCAGAGGTTTACAAGGTACATGCTACACTAGCATACATATTACTTCCATCATGTACTTGTAATATAGAAAGTACTATTCCACTAAAAGCATCTTATTCATAATACGCCTAGCACGTCTTACTAGCCTTCAGGCAGTGGTAGCACATCTATATAGGAAGAAAGAGATTCAAAAATGAACTTGCCATACAGTTTAATGCTAATTTTTACCTCTAGTCAAATACCTGAGATGCTAGAAACAATTGTTTAAAATTAATTTCTGAAGACTTTTAAACTAACTTGTTTTCTTTCTAGGACAGGATTCCTTGGCTTTGCATATTGCATGATATACTAAGGAGGTAAGAGAATATCTAGTTTTAAAAAGTTTTAGCTAAAGACTGAAGTACCAGAAGTGTTTTTCCCCCCTGCATTGCAAAGCAGAAATGTAAGTGGTAGTGTAAAGAAATTCTGCAGGTAGTAAAGTCATTCTATTTTTACCAATCTAAACTGCCATAGTAATTGCTGATGGTGAGCTAATCCCTGGGAAATGAAGTGGGAAATTGTTTCCAATGGTGGTTGTTTTTCTACTATCTGTGTAAAAATAATTTCAAGGATCCAGTTTATTAATAAACCTGACAATAGCTACTTACAAAGAACATAACCACAAAATACACCGATTACAACAGTAGGATAAGATACTGTTATTTTGAATAAGATAGAGTGTCAAGTTTGTTTGACACTGTTTGTTTGCTTGAGTGTACTCTGCTAATTTGCAGATGACACCAAAATGGGAGGAGTAACTGCTGCAGAGGGACCTTGAAAGGCTGTAGAAACGGATTGGTAGGAACCTTTTAAAAATGCAAAATCCTGCCCCTGGGAAGCACCAACCTCAGGCACTGGTACGGACACTGAGGGGCACTCAGCTGGAAAGCAGCAGAAGACAGCCTGAGGGGGCCGTGGTGGACAGCCCTAGTGGGACATACGGCAGCAATGTGCTCTTCTGGCAAGGCAGGCCAGCAAAATCCTGAATCCTGGGCTGTATTAGACCAAATATTGCCAGCAGCTCAACGGAGGTGATCCTTCCCCTCTCCTTTTGCACTGGTGAGGCCACACCTGAACTGCTGTGTCAGTTCTGGGCTCCTCATTATGAGAGAGGCATGGACATACTGGAGAGCATTCAGCAATGATGAAGGGAGTGGAGTATGTCCCAAACAAGGAAAAGGTTGGGAGGGCAGGGACTGTTTAGCCAGGCTTTACACTTGCTTGTGCACATTAGGTGAGCATACCTCACTGGAGCATGGGTTAATTCACTGAGAAATTTGTCTGGATTGATTTGCTGGATCCATTGCTTCATGTTACGTGATAGCTCAATGCCACTGTCCAGCTCTGGAAACTTTACAAAATATTTTAAAAGAGCCTAATGCCAATGTTTAATTATTTGTACTTAGTAGTAGCTGAGGCTGTCACTGACTTACCTAGGTGATAATGGTAGGTATTAGAAGTTCTTACTTCCCTTTGAACCAAAATCTGATGACCACAGAATTATTTTTAAATAGGTTTATACCTGATTTTAATTTTATTACAGAACATATTTTCTTAGGCAGGAATTTTATTCACTCTTCATAGAGACAACCAGTTCTGGATTTGCTTTTTTGTGGAACAGACACACCCAGAGTTAAATGCTTTAAGAAACCTTGTCAGCATAAAATACATGTGCAAAGCATTCACTGACCTTCAATCTCTTGTTTAATCTGAAGTAAGCATATATGCAATGCTGCCAATGAGTTGCAGAAAACATTAATTACAGTTAAATCTGAGACAGTGATGACAGGTGTTGAAAATATTGTGTATTTAAGAACAGTGATCTGTACTGTTTATTGGCCACTTACCTTTAGAGAGAATAGTATAGTAATTTTATAGATAATGGATAGGTGTTTCTATGGATATTTAGTTCCTGTTCTCAGCAATTAAGGAAATTATCTTGACACTTCCTTGTGCTAGAATTGAATTTAATTTAGGAAAGAATGGTGGCTAATAGACAAGATCCCTAAGACTGAGATTTTACCAGAAAGTTGGCTAGCTTGACCTCACTTTCAAATCACATCTTTACCTGGACTGAAAATTTGGTTTCAAAATCCTGTCAAAATTACTCAAATATCATTGGCAAAATGCCACTACTCCCATGGCTGGCCTTCTTGAGGAGCTACCTCTTGTCTAGGGCTTGTCTACCCTGTTCAGCAGAACAAGCTATTTTTGTTATACCACATGTAGCTATGTAACGGTTTTTGCCTTTTTCTTCTTTTTGATAGAGAAGACACATCTAGACAAGATACAATTCTGGCCTGTTCTGCACTGAAGAAGATGTACAGGCGTGTGTTAATTAGTGGAGCATCTGCAATTGAAACCAACCAGCCACAGCAACCGGGAGAAAACCCAGCACTGAAGATCCTCTTTGTTCATTTGGATGGACCTAAGGACATCATTGCTGGCCGCCTGGGGAAGCGGAGAGGTCATTTTATGCCACCTGAACTTCTCAGGTCTCAGTTTGATACTCTAGAGCCACCTAGTGCACCAGAAAACTTCATTACTGTCAGTCTAGAAAAATCTCTCCCAGAAATAGTGCTGGAGATTGAGAGTGCCATTCTTCAGGGTGAGGCTTTGCCGGAGTAATTTTCTGAATGACACAAACAGAAATTCCCTGAAGGATAGCAAGGCTATGAGACAGGATTTTAATTATTAAATTGATTATTAAATTGATTATTAAATCAAATCAACTTATTTTTAAGAGATAGTTTACTACTTGTATTTTTTTATCATGGCTCTGTAAAAGACATATAAGATGTAATTTGCAAGAACTGTTAACTTTTTAACAGTTACTTTTTACTCTATGAAGTTAAAATTCTCATTTTAGTAAGAGCCTTTTGAAAATCCTGGCAAGGGTCACACAGAATAATTTATTTTCTTTATTTTAATATTTTCTCTGTCAGACACTGAGATGGGCATGTATGCTATTACAAGATTTAATAATTTAAAGCTTTGTTAAAAATAAAATAATTTTCCTAGAAGAGGCAGGAACATGCATGATGAAGTTCCATACATGACACTACCCCTGTCTTACTGCTGGATTTTCATCAAGCTGTAGGTTCTGTGTTTGTATCCTTGTTGACCTCACCAGAGCACTCACTGATGACTTCATGAGAGCTTTTCTGATCTCTTACTGTATGCATTGACCACCAAGCTGAAAAATGTGAGAAAAAGAAAAGGTAGTGGTGGTGATGCAATGTACAAAATTTAATTGAACGGAAAGCTTTAGAAATAAAGCATAAGTGGCATCATACTGACTCTGAACTTAGAGCTTTCAAGTACAAAGTGTACACATCGCAGTTGAGTGTGAGTCAACCAGTGATTTAAGGTATTGAATGCAAGGTTAATAGGCATTTCCTTCTTTTTGAAAACTTACTCTTTCACAATTGGACCTCCTCTTTCGCTTCCCAATGCTGGTGGACACCACAGTGCATGTCAATGCAATTGCTTTAAAGCTTTTGATCAATTCCTAATACATATTTTTCTCATCTTTTTTGATGAAGACGAGAAGAAAATTCCAAATACCCAATCAGTCACCTAGCTCACAAAATTCAAGATTAAAGTCCTTTTTAACCACCAAGGTGTTTTTCAAAAAGTACTTTATGTCATGTTATACAAGACATGCCTTTTCAGCTTAATGTTATGAAAACTTCAGATAGTTTCTGTAAGAAAGATTTGAGTCTTGTCCAAATTGTGACATCTCCATGTGCTGTCACACATGGATTATTTTTAGTGTGTCATGCAATTTTTTTTTTATTCCTGGGACGATAGATGAATTCCTGTAGAAGAACACCTCATGTTTGAAAGCATCTTTTGTGTGGTTTTTACCTGGGTAAGTAGTTGAAAAACATTAATCATGGTTCTCACTATCTATGAAAATAGTAAGGGCTTTGTGGTTTACTAGACAAACTACTGTGCTTAAATTAGTGCAATAGATGGGCATTATCTCACTGAAAGCAGCAATTTTTAGACACAGCATTGGGATTTTAGGCATTAACCTACCCAGAAATGGTGTTTTCCTGTTTATTTGTGACGTGAAGGGAGAATACCAGGCAGTTACCAGCTTTAGTCTGTTGCTTTACACTACAGGGTGCTCTCACCTCAAAGCCTGTTTGTTCCAAGAGCCAGGGTGCAACTTTAAGACAGAGGCAAAGTTAAGTGCAAGAGACAGGGATGGATGTATGCTTCTTAATACCCTCAAATTTCAGAGACCCCTTCAAACCAAGTGACTTGTCAGACCTGTACAAATTTTGTAATGAAAATCACAGACACAGCACCCTCTTGTGGCACCTCCGCTATTAATGAGGTCTTCATGTTTTCCAATACAGCATTTTACAAACAGTTGACTAATGTACCCATTATTAAATACAGATTTATGCTTACTTCTTTCACACACAATAAAGCCAGACCAGGACATTCCACAGCAGCTACATCCTGTCACACATAGATACGATCAGGCCTTTAAATATTTTTTTTTTAAACGCACATTTTTAAGTGTTAGTTCTGAGAAGGCCAGACTGATTTTCAGATCTACTTGTCCGCACTTATGTAATATTCACAAAGTGGCTTCACCAACAGAAGATTGTACTCAACAGTTAAAAAAATTCTCTTTCAGAGAGTTTTATGTAAGCAGCTTGGATTTTGGAAGGCTTCTAAACAAAGTAGTATGTTCGCACTTACAGGCAATTCATGCTTCTTCAGTTTAGGTCAGGATATTTCTCAGTCTTTGCTTCTGTGTTGGGAGAATTTCCTTACCCTTTTATTTGCATTTTGCTTTTACTTAAAAGATACTACAAAGAAGGTTGTTGTCAACCTAATCAGTTGTCTGTTACCTACTATTCTGAAAGACAGCAAAGTATTATTTCTGTTCAGTTATATTCTGTGCCATACAAATTAATAGATTAACATGCAAATGATCCCAATACTAACCACATAAAACTACTTTCAGATTTTAATCAAGCTGTGCACATTTGAAGTGGAAGAAAAAGGTAGCAGTAAAATCCCTGCCCAAACATAATCCTACAACATTTCATTTACTTGATTTTGGTTTCATTTGATTTTTTTGTTGTGACTGTATATATTTTGGTTTTGTTGTTGTTGTTTTTAAACACCACTATTCTAGGGATGTCACATTCAGGTTAGTTGGCCAAGCTATTAATATTTAGTACAACTTATCCGAATGCAAGTACTCTGTGTCGATTTTGAAATGTATTTAGCAAATGCAGCAAAAACTAAGGAGAAAACACCTGGAGTTAGAAATTACTTTATCTCTAAGCACAAATTATCTATGCAAGGTACATGCACTATACATCTTCATGAATTTGTGCTAAGCACAGTTAGTAACATGCTAGGTAAATACTGTACCTACTACAGCATAAACATTTTTCAGTGCTAAAATGAGGAAGTAAAAATGAAATGCTATCTATCCCAGACTGCACAAGTTACCTGTACAGGCAAAGGAACAGACTAGCTGCCTGCCACCTCAGCTATAAATTGAGATGTTGGGGGTGTTTTATTAGTAATGTTTATTTTATTATGCCAGGTTGTGGTATTGGGGGAGGGGGTGGCTATAGGGGTGGCTTCTATGAGAAGCTGCTGGAAGGTTCCTCCACCCTCTGTAGATCCAATCCCAACTGGCTCCCAGATGGACATGCTGCTGGCCAAGGCTGGGACAGTCAGAAATGGTGGCAACGCTCCTGTGATAACAGATTTAAGAAGGGGGAAAAGAAACCATGGTTGCACAGATGTAATTGCAGCCAGAAAAGAACGGGATGAGGACATGTGAAGGGAACAACTCTGCAGACACCAAGGTCAGTGCAGAAAGAGAGTGAGGAGGTGCTTCAGGCACCAGAGCTGAGATGCCCCTGCAGTGCGTGCTGCAGCCCATGGTGAGGCAGCTGTGCCCCTGCAGCCCATGGAGGTCCAGGTGGATGCAGAGATCACCTGCAGCTGGTGGAGGAGCCCCAGGCTGGAGCAGGGGGATGCCTGAGAGGAGGCCGTCACCCCGTGGGAAACCTGTGGTGGAGAGAGGAACCCATGCTGGAGCAGGTTTCCTGTAGGATGTGACTCTGTGGGGGACCCACACTAGAGCAGCCTGTCCTTGAAGGACTGCACCCCATGAACAGTGACCCACATAGCAGCAGTTTGTAGAGAACTGTTGTCCATGAGATGGACTGAGATGTTGGAAAAGTTCATGGAGAACTGTCTCCCATGGGAGGGACTCCACACTGGAGCAGGGGAACAACTCTTCTCCCTAGGCAGCGGCAGAAACAGCTTGTGATGAACTGACCATAACCCCCATTCCCTATCTCCCTGCACTGATGGGGGGTAGGAGGTAGAGCTAGGAAGGAGGGAGGAGTAGGGGAAAGGTGGTTTTAAGGTCTGTTTTTACTCCTCATCCTTTATCCTGCTCTGATTTTGTTACTGATAAATTCAACTACTATCTCTAATTCCAGCCTGTTTTTCCCATTACAGTATTAGATGAGCAATCTCGCCCAGTCCTTATCTCCACCCATGAACCACTTTTTTATATTTTCTCTCCCCTGTCCAGCTGCAGAGGGGAGGGATACAGTGGCTTTGGTGGGTCCCTGGCATCCAGCCAGGGTCAACCCAATACATGCAGTCACTGAACCAAGAAGAGAATTAGGCAGTCCACATACTTTACAAAACCAGCCATCTTGCAGTCATATTCCCAATAGTGAATGCACACATTTTAAGTCTTTTAAATATCTGTCAGTTCAGATTATCATAACTTTTAGATTTTTTGGGTTTGGCATCAGTTATTTTTTTTTAGCAGGGGTTTGATGATCAAACAAGGCAGTTTTGCAGACAATCCTGTAAGGTCACTTGATACACAGCAGAGGAAAAGAAGAAAGCAGGAAAATGAAGAGATGACCTTCAGACACACATGCCCTTCTGGTCCAAAATGCAAGCTTGCAGATTTCAAATACAAGTCTATCTAAGTGCTCATCTAAAAGAAGAGGTAGATGATAATTCTGAAGAGAGAATTTTAAAGAGGGATGGATAAAGGGGCAAGGGGGAGAAGGGAGGCATGAACAAGAGAAACATTGTAACATAAACCAAGTGTGGGTTTTCTTTCACCATTAAAGATGAAATAAAAAGTCTATCCTATCTAAAAAGCTTGTTCTGCTTGCTGTATTTTCCACCAAAACTTCTCCTATTAAAAAACAGCTCAGTGTTTTTACCACTACTTATCAGAAAGTTAGTTTAGTTGACAATAGTTACTGATAAATATTGATTCTACTTCAAGAAGTAAGCTTAGCTGCAAGGCTCAGTATAGAATTTAGGTCAAACTTCATCTCTTGCTGAATTGCAATGAAATTTTACTTCAAATATATTGTCTCTTAGTTTTTAATATGCAACTGAAATGCTTAAAAAGGGTGAGCTGAATGATGTCTTGAGAAAGTATTTGTGCTAGTTAGATTCATTGATTCAGTGTCTTGGTAAAAACTGTTCTCTTCCCCACATCACCCTTGTCCTTCCATCTGACAGACTTTTTGGATTTCATGGACTGTATTCTCAAAAAGATCTGCCTATTGAATGATGAGGGAGTCTGAACTTTTTTCAATTCAAGGTCCCAGTACAGCACACTTAAGTCGAATTAGTTTCTTTGGAGATCCTAATAGTCACTGTGAAAATAACTGTAAAAAAGTAGAGATTATTCTACAGAAACGACTTGTTTTCTATCCTTTCTTATCAGAGGGTCCTGTAACCTCCCTCTGTCTGAAGGTCAGAATGAAAGAGTGAAGAGAGGCAAGTCCTTGCTTGGGACAACAGGCCAAGATGCCTCCTTGCCCATCTCACCCTCTCTCTAACTGCCTCTCTGTACAATAGTTACAGATAAGGAAGGTCATGCAATGGATGATGATGAAGGTCCCTCTCCACTGGAGGTGTTATCAAGGCCAGACAGGCCTACAGCTCATAACAAGGTCAGTTCCATGAGGAAGAAACTAATGGTTGTAGTGGCAGATGGTTCCCTTCTAAGGGGAATGCAAGGTCCAATATGCTTGAAAAGACATTCTCCTCAAGGAAGTTTGCTGCACCCCTGAGGTCAAGGTTAATGACATCACCAGGAAATTTCCCAGCCTGCTACAGTGCTTGGACTACTACCCACTGCTGACGCTCCATTAGAGTGGTGATGAAGTCACAACATGTAGTCAGTCCAAAGACCAACAAAAAAGACTTCAAAGCCTTGGGACAACTAGTGAGGGAATCAGGGGCACAGGTTATTTTTTCCTCCATTCTTCCACGTGCAGGTAGTGATTGAAAGAAACAGATGGATCAAGTCTATTAACATGTGGCTCTGAGGCTCATGTCACTTGGGTTGTTTGACAGTGGGGTAGCTAAGATAGCACCATTCGTGCTGGTATCAGATGGGATCAGAAGCATCACCTCTCTCAAAAGGAGAAGAGGGTCTTTGGTCAAGGGTTAGGAGGTGTCTTTGATACAGTTTTAAACAATTTATGATTGCGAGGAGGGCGGTATCATCCTATTTAATAGTGATAAAGTGTGGAATGACTTGCCATCCAGTCATATATCAGCTAGGTGCCCGAGCCAGCAAGAGACACCCAGAGTCTGGAGAGGGATTGCAGGTCAGCAGGAGAACATCTGGAGGGCCACACAAAGGGATTCCAGCCACTCCAGAGAGAAAGTAATTTTCACTGGGCAGCCCAACTTAAATGCCTCTATGATACACATCCAGCATAGGGAATAGAAACTTAATGTATGCCTAGAGGTCTATGAACTTACTGGCATCGTGGAAACATGGTGGCAACTCCTATGACTGAAGTCTTGGAATGGAAGGATACAGTGTCTTCAGGAAGGACAGGCAGGGGGGACGAGGAAGAGGTGTCAACCTCTCTGTCACTGAGCATCTGGAGTGCATGGAACTACAGCTGGAATGGACAAGCAGCTAACTTAGAGCTTATCAGTGAGGATTAAACAGAGGGCAAGCACAGTAACTTTAGAGTAGAGGCCTGCTACAGGCCACCTGACCAGGAAGACTGAGTCAATGACTCTCTCCACAGGCAGAGAAGAAAAGCCTCACATTCACAAGCCCTGGTCCTCATGGGGGATTCCAACCACCGCAACAGACAAGCGCTGATTGGATAGAGAAGGTCCTGCAGAGCTGGGGCAGTCAGTCCTCTTCTGAGTCAACTTCCTTTTCTTTCCCAAGTTGTTAAGCTTGCAAGTCTGCCTTGAGACTCCTGCTTAGCGCACCTGTGTCAAGAGAAGGGTTAAGTTCCAGACACCCCACTAAAAGGGGCTCCAGGACACCCCAGTCTACTAACACCCTCATTTCCTGGAGGGCTCTAAATAAGTGACTGTGTACATGTGAACAATACAGCACAAATGGCATCAAAAAAATCTATTACACATGAGAGGCATATACCAGGAAAACCATAAAAGGAGGGGGATTGGTCCCCAGCATTCTGTCTGTCAACCCCAGATCCAGACCATCCACAGCAGCAGGATCAATGCAGGATCTAAGGACTGACCTTTTTCTTTCTCTTTTCCACCTATTCTCTCCTGTTTTATCCCAGCAATCATATTCTACCACTTACTCCACAACTGAAGTTTATTGTGAGATTTGGAAGTTTGTTGTAGAAGTTGGAAAGCTTGTTAGCCAGTATTTCACTGCTAAATAGTGGGCTAATTGCTGGAGTTAAGGCTACTGTATAGACATGTAGACCTTGTTGAGACAGATGAGAAATTACAAGAAACATCACACACACTTCTGGGTTGTGACAGCCTGTTGGAGGCTCAGGACAGTAGAGCACATGCATTCCAGGAGGTTCACTGATGATAACTGCCCTCTCCAACTGATAAAGGAGCCAAAGAGGAGAGGTGATACGTTGAATCTTGTTCTCAGCAACAAGGAGCTGGTGGGGAATGTGGAGCCCAAAGAGAGGCTGGGCTGCAGTGACCATGAAACAGTGGAGACTGTGATCCTTGGGGCAACAAGGAGAGTGAGAAGCAAGATGACTACACTAGACTTCAGGAGAGCTGAATTTGGTCTCTTGGAGGATCTCTTTGGCAGAATACCAGGGGACAGAGCCCTGAGCGTAGAGGGCTGGATAACACTGAAGGATTGTTTCCTCAAGGCTCAAGACTAATGCATCCCAACGAAGAGGAAATTAGAGTCAAGTTGCCTGTATGGATGAACAAGGAGCCCCTGGACAAATCTGAAACATGAACAGATAGCTTACAGAGCATGGAAAGAGGGAAAGGTAGCTTGGGAGTAATACAGAGAAACTGTCCAAACAGCCAGGGAGATTAAATTATTACTGTTGTTGTTATTATTAGTATAATGAGAGAGAAGTAAAACCCAAGAGAAACAAATGATGCACAGTACAGTGGCTCAGCACCCACTGTCCGATGCCCAGCCTGTTCTCTTCACTGGCAAATGCTCCAGCCACACTGCCCAAGCTGCAGAAGGTAAAACCAGAGAGATGGTTAAGAAAGCTAAACCACTGACAGAAGTAAATCCAGCCAAGAACATCAAGGGTAACAAAAATCTTCTTTAGATACATTAGCAGTAAAAGACTAGGGAAAATGTGGCTCCTTTCAGGAGGGATTTGGAAGACCTGGTCACGTAGGACATGGAGAAGGCTGAAGTATTCAATTTTTTTGCCTCAGTCTTCACCAGCAAGTGCTCCAGCCACACTCCCAAGTCGCAGAAGGTGAGAACAGGGATTGGGAAAATGAAGAATTGCACTCTGCAGAAGATCAGGTTTGAGAACATTGAAAGAACCTGAAGGTGCACAAGTCCATTAAACTGCACGAAAGAGCAGATTCATTTTAACTTTTGTTCTGCCATCCCCACTTCATCTAAGCTAGAAATCTTCAACATCATCCATCTCTTATTCTCCTCCCTCCACCTCACGAGTTGCTTACTAGTTTTAGCACAGAGCTGGAGCTCTGTGTATTGCCAGAGCTTGAGCTCACTCAAATGCACTCAAGATGGACCGTCATCTTAATTTTTAGGTAATGATCAACTGCAAACACACTGCAACAAGATGCTTAAAGATTTTTTAAATTCATTTATTACCTGTGCACAAGAGAAGTAACTACCAATAGAAACTCAAAAGCTATACAGTATTTTTTTACTTGGTGGTTAAAAGTATTTAGAGTATCACATGACCATGAATAAAAGTAATTTCTCCAATTACAAATCAGAATACATGTTAAAATCTCAGTGGAACAAGCCAAATAGCCATAGACACAATTCCAGAGCACAAGGCCGTGGCTCTTTAATTTGGACAATGACAAAAGTAATTAACAGTTAATCTGTGGATATTGAGATAATGTTATAATGCAAGTTTCTGTACAGTTAAATGTAAAGAGACAACCAGAACAGTAATTCTAGTATATTTTAACTGAAGTTGCTTAAGCATTTTTTCTCAGATAGTTACCAAAGATCCTGGGCAATTCTACACCAAATTCAAGTCCTATGACTTTTTTTCCTGTTTTTTAAGGGGTTTTTTGTTTGTTGGGGTTTTTTTGTTTTGTTTTGTTTATGTTGTTGTTGTTGGGTTTTTTTGTTGGTTGTTGTTTTGGGTCTTTTGTTTGCTTTTTCATTGCTTACAGTTTCACTCTATTGTATTGTGTAAATCTCTAGAAATGAGCTGTCTCTGTTGTATATATTGTGTTTATACTTTATACAAATTAAAGCAAAATATGGTAGATTACTCAAGTGGTATAAATCTTCCAGCACTTTGCTAGTCAAGAAAAGAAATGCCAAAATCACAATAAGCAGTATTGGTACCCACAGCTTCAATTAATTTGTTTCCTTTTTAATGTGTAATCTACATAAATTACTACTGAAGGATATGGTTTAAGTAGTAAATAAATTGGCCATTTGTAGGTCAGACAAAACTTGTTCATCCAACTGTGAAAGCTGAGATTGTTTCCAAGAAATCACAGATAATGCTGAACAAAAGAACTGATGCACTCAGAAGTGAAAATGCATGGATTCCCACTGTCTGAAGAAAACTACTGCACTCCACCTTCAAATGCATCAGACTGGTTTTAGTTATAACAAGACAATCCCAAGAGTCAGAATGAAATAAAGCAATTTGAAAGATTAAAGAGCTGTTATCAAAAATAAATTACATTTTTTCAAGTTAGAAGAAACACTGCTATGAAGGCTGAGAGCCAAGCAGCCTTTCAATAGCTGCATTGATGTCTCCTCCTGTTGCTATTAGTGCTTGTAAATTTGCTTCACGGTTCAGAAAGCCCATTGCGCTCAGCTGTTCCAGTTGTTGCTGAAATCGAACTTCTGGATTTTGTAACTGCTAAGAACAAAATTTCAAGCTATAAGAGCATAATACATATTTTGCAAAATACACAATTTAAACATAGGTGGGTTCAGCATCATTCTGTCTTTTCTAATTTTTGACTACACCTTTCTCAAGTTCCAAAAAATATATTCAGACAAATTCAATTAGCAACTGAAGAATTTTTTTCTTTTTACCAAGTCAGCTCTGTCAAATTATCTACACTTATATAACATTCCTGAACTCCAGGAAAAACTGACTGTTTGGTAGAGGAGGATTCAAAGTAAATTGGGTACATGTATGTCCCATGAACAGTTTCTCAAAGATATGCATATAGCTGCTTTTTTAAAACAAAATAGAATTCAACCTAGCAATGTGGAACAGCAAAGATTATGATGTTGTCAGCAATCTTGAACATCACAGGCTTTATTTTTCCTCAACATAAAGATCACCTCTTTTGTATCTCCCAAATATCTGTTGACTGAAATTACCAAAATACTGATTGTTAGAAAGCTTGAGTCTAAGCCAAACCATTAGCTGTGCTTTATAGGAAGATCCTGTTTACACAAACTCAAGGCAAAACTCTGCGCTGTCTTAATGGTATGACCTTCAGAGGCATGTTTTTAATGAGGACAGAGGATTTGTTTCAGCGTTTACTTGCACAGCTGCAACAGCACTTTTAAGCCTCCTCTACTGACCTCTGACCAGAAGCATGCAGTGGGCTCTCCCCTCATCTGTCTTCTTTCCAGTGTTTTACAATTAAGAATAAAGTAAAAATAGCTAGAATATAATGATGAGCATTACCTGAGCATTTGCACCAGCAAGTGCCTGTAACATCTGGTGGACAAACTGCTGGTGACCAGGTTCAGCAGCTCCTGAAGCTGGACTTGTATTTTCAGTGGAAACAGAACTAGGTACAGTGGACGCTGTAGGAGCTCCGCTGCTTCCCACTCCACCCAAACCAGGATTAAATCTGTATAAATTACAGAAAAAAAAAAAATACACCACTTGAATAATAAACACTGGTTTGTCTCTTCTCATTAATTAGTGGGTACAAATTCCGTCAGAGGATAACAATTTGAGTAAAGTACTGAGAAAAAGACCAGAGTTATCACTATTTAGAATTGCACAGCAGACAAATGTGACAGATTCTAAAACAAGTTTGGTTAAACTAAAAAAGGCAAGATGACTAATCTTTAATAAAGACTTTATAAATCTCTAAATCTAAAAAGAATGAACAACACAAGGGAAGACTTCCTGTCCAAATTTGTAAGATCAATTCTTACCCTGGTATAAGTCCCGGTGCTTCTGTTGCTAATGTCTGCAAGCCCTGCTGAATCTGTAGCAGGGCCTGCATTGCTCTGGGGTTTGACATAGCTGATAATGTGTCAGGATTCTGCATCTAAGAAAAGGAGAGAAACTTTTCATTATATATATATTCTTCATATGTACATATTCCAAGGTAATTATTATTGCTAGATGTCTTATAGAATCTGACATAATTTCAGAACTTCGCTTTTGATTTTGTAGTTGAATATTACAGGGAATAGTTCAGTTATTTTTTCATCTGTGAGAAAACTTCCATAGAAGGTGATCAATGAACTCTCTAGATGTAGAAAAAGCCTTTTGAACAAGAATTATACAAGCAGAACTATTCTTCCTTACAGATCTCAAACTTTCAAAGGCCACAAGACTGTGTTAATACATTACTCTAGAATTAGTCTCCTATATCGTACTACTAGTAAGCAACAATATTGCACATGATGAAACTTGATCAATAAATACCTAAGAAAAAGTACTAAGTTCCTTTTTCCTAGCTAATTTCAGATCATAGCAATTTGATTGTGACTCTGTACATATCTTCTTATCTGTAGTGCTCTTACAGTCCGAAATGTAAACAAACATACTGGAAAATATACCAGCAAGCAAATGTATAATACTCAAGGGTTATCAGTCTACTGTGACTTCAATTACAAATTGGCTTTCACATCATCAAATAATTTAGAAGACAAATCCTTTTCATTTCTGAAATGAAACATCAAAAAACCTCATTATTTTAGACACAAACCCAAAACCAGTGGCTTATGCTCACCTTTGCAACAGGACAGTGAGAAGTAATGTTTCAGTTACAAAAAACACAGTTTTGGTAATCAGACCAAAGAGCAGATAGGCTTATTAATCTTAGCAGCTTTCCCCTGGCAACTAGACCAGATTACTTTTGCTGAAAAACCACATTTGATCCATGTAGAAATCACAGATTAAGGTGAAACTTCCTCTAGTGCAGAGCAGAACTGGAGAATAGGACATTAAGAACTCTGATCTGAGTGTCTAAAGAGACTTCAGAAGAGCAATTAATATTCTCCATTCATCTCTTGGATTTTTATCTCCATGATAGCCAAAAGTCAATGAAAAAATGTATAGTAGAGGGAAAAGCTTACTCAAATGTAAAGTGGTAAACATTTTGGGGTCTCCAAAGAAAGCTGCTGCAACTACTTTATGAAAATATTTAAATCATGACTTACTGTCTGATATTTGAAGCTGTCTTACATAAATGATGGTCCAACAATTCTTAGAGCACTTAGGTGACCTGGATCTCATCTCTATTAATGTTATTAATTCCAGTAGCAGCCATTCTTCCCTAGCTCTGCTGGGCAATTGCCCTTAATTGCAAAAGATGCCTTCCATTATGCAGATTCCATGGTTTCTGTCTCCCAATCCCATATATTAATACAGGTAGATAAGCAAGAAAGCACAAGTTGAAATATTACCAACAATCTGAGAATATCTAGATATTTCTCCACTTCACATCTCACCTGCTATTGCTGTTAATCATCTAACTTTAGACAGTGAATACAACAGAGAACTACTTGTGCAGATAAATTCCAAGGTGATAATAACACTGAACATGTTACTGTAATTCATGTATATGCTCATTATTTTACTCATAAAACCTCCCGTGTGCAGTCAGATCTTGGCAATACATATTTGCACTGATTTGCAAGGATGGTAATGACAAAACTCATGCAGTGGATTACGTTTTCAATTCCTACAAAAATCTTGCATGCTTCTATTTAGGGAGCACAGTACTACTACACACTGTGGCAACTAATACCAAGCAGATACCTGGGCTGCAAACACAATGTTGGTATGAGCAGAAGACAATGGCAGAGAAATCTTTCCAGGAAAGACTTCAGAACCCACTTCTTTTAAATTAGCTAATGAATTGGGTCTTTCAAGACATGCTCTAGGACCTCTTTTCCAAATATTTAATGCAGGTTTGAAGAGGCATGACAAAAGCATACTGAAACTTTAACTAGCAGTGTGGAAAGTACTATTCTTTTTAATTTGTGAAACAAATATTGTCACAAACAGGTGTTTTCTGGCTGGTGTGCAGTAAGAGCATTTATTCCTTCTAAGCAAAAAAGCAAGAACAAATCTTAGTGGTTGTGCTAGTCATAGACAACAGTCAGGTTTAACTTTTGAAAGAGATGGAGACATTAGCAAGAACATTATCAAGGGACAATCTAACTTAGTATCTAAAGCTAACTTAGTATCTAAAGCTAGAGAATATATTACAGAATCTAGGTATTAGCCAAACCAAAGACAGGCATCAGTTTACCAAAAATACTGCTCATTGACTTGACAACCTTTATTAAGAGCTAATATCACATCTTACTTGCTGAAGGAAAGTTGGAAGTTGTTGTCTCATTTGTTCCTGAAGTTGAGGATTTCCAACAAATAAAGGATTATTCAACATCATCTACAGGACAAAAATATTTAACTTCAAAGATCAAGCAGTAAAAACCACAAGATGTTTTAAAACAACTACTGATAATACAGTAATAGTCTATGAAAACTACCTCACAGAATAATAATCATCTACTCCTTTGGCCAAAACTTTCTGGAGGTGTGTCTTTTTTTTTGTTTGTTTGTTTCACTTTTGCTTCATTGGGGATTTTTTCTTGTAAGTGAATGGATTTCCAGATACAAATGAGGCAGTTTTGCCAAGTATTACATGAAAATCCTTTTCTGTTCAGCCTCCACTACAAATCTAAGTAATAGCTTTGCTGTAAATATCACCTGAAGTCAACAATATTTCCAAGTGAGTATTTAACACAGAAGAGATAATATGTTTTCAATCTCAGTTCAGAATTTGACTTTCAATATTATCACTTTAAATAAAAATTCAAAGCACTTCTACAACACCATTTATAAAACAGCATCTCCATTTTTACAGTAAGCACAGGTCACAAATGAGAAGTTAAAACCAGAGCTGTATCTAGCTACAGCATCAAGTGCCCTCCCTTGACTTCTCCCATACTAGAGGAGGTATTTATTTACTGTTAGCTCTACCTTAATTCATAACCAAAGCACTTGTATTGTCTGTTTCTAATGCTGGATCACAAATTTAGGGCTGTACAAAACATACACAGCCCCACAAGTTATTTTTGAAGCATGTCAGTCATGATATCCAACTACAAATTGAAGAAACTCAAGGCAACAAATCGTTGAAAGTAAGCAGTTAATAATTTCAGTGAGTTAGGAATTAACATTAAAAACTGGCCCATTTGCCACAGGCAATTGTTGAGTTTTTGTGTTTTGTCTTTTTTTACTTTAATACTATATATTACTATACCAAATGCAATTTACCTGTACTGCAAGATCTGGATTCTGGCTTAATGATTGCATCATGCTTCTCATGTAGGGTGCAGACAACATATTCTGCATAAGTTGTGGGTTTTCTGTTATTTGCTGCAACAAGCTCTGCATTCCTGGTGTGTTGAACATACCAGCTTAAAGAAAAGTTAAAGGGCACGTTAGTAAACATCCTATCATCAGAGAAAGCAGACTATCTAAACACAGAACATAACCACTTGGTTTTCAGGAGTTTAAGACCCTGAAATTTACCTCAGTGAGGTTCTGCTTACACAAACACATCTACCCGAGAAGTTAAGACAGACATTGTACCCAACACACATTCCCATCAACTATCCACATTATTAGCTGTTTTCCCATTTGCCTTAGAAGAGAAAAAATAACTACAATTCATCTACAGATTCGCAACCTTTGTTATTTAAGGCAGTGTACAAGTATTATTATCACTCAGATTATTTTTCATAGTTTTTTTTTCCTATTTTTCTCCAGAGGACTTTGATAATAGTAAAATGTTCTACAAAAGTAAATAGCAATAAAAACAGAATCAAAAACTCTCTTCCTAATGAAAAAATCATTTCAGCAAGTTTGCAAGTATGTTCAAATCTATATTGCTGCAGTAACAAACACACCTCCAAGCCCAGGTCCCAAATTCGGTCCAGCTGAACTCTGTCCCATAGTGCCAGAAGTGCTATTTTCAGCATTACTGCTGCCACTGCTCTCACCACTAGTGCCGGTATTTGTTGTGGAAGTCTGTGAGCTGGACTGAGGAGCCCATGGATTTGGCAGAGGATCTCTATTTTCTGTACGAGATGGCTGATTGTCCCCTCCTGCAGATGCATTGCTTACTAAAGAAGCAAATGGGTTACCTCCAAACTACAAAGGAAAGCAAACACTTACCATCTACAAATTTCTAAATCATACACGAAAACAAATGTTTATGGCTCCTAATCAGTTATACTCACCATTCTACAGTAATTAAATGTAAATATTCTGGAGAGGCACTAACACTGAGAGATACTAGGACCACCCAAAAAATTGAATCATGTTTCTTTTTGAATGTAGTGTTGCTACTGCATTGTATTTTGATCACAGTAAAATTGTGTCTTGCATACTGGCTTCCGACTTTAAAGTCTTTTATTCTTCTCACCTTCAGTTAAAAGTTACTAAACATACCCTTAAAAGGATTTTACTTGACTTTCAAATCTTATGGCAATGAATCAAAGGAATTAAAAATTAAGTAACAAACAAATCTATTAACTTTAAAATAGCTTCTCAATCACACAAAATGATAGCTGTATTTCTTCAGGCTCAGAAGAACACAAGTTTTTAAGCTCTTTCAAGCGTA
Source organism: Promerops cafer (assembly GCA_013398275.1). Classification (NCBI taxonomy): domain Eukaryota; kingdom Metazoa; phylum Chordata; class Aves; order Passeriformes; family Nectariniidae; genus Promerops; species Promerops cafer. The sequence continues at coordinate 65,553 of VZSE01012482.1, read as the reverse complement.
AAAGGCTACATAGCAACTTCAAGTTTCAAGAATTGTTTTGCCAAGTAAACATATGGAAATTTAAATTACTTAAATTCTTTTATTTAAAAAAATAAATATTTCCTTTCTGTGTCTTTTGGAATCTTTTCTCACCTGTTCCTGCGCTGCGTTCAGTATTGGCTCCTGAATGTCTGTGTACATACGCCGCAGGGCATTGTATCCCCCTGGTATACTTTCAAGGTTGCTCAAGGCTCGGTCCTGGTTTCGCATCATTTCCTGCATCATTGCAGGGTTTCTAGCAAGTTCTAGTGTCTAGAGAAGTGGAACGTTTAATCTGTATTAATAAGAAATCCATTCTAAAGTGAAAACGTCATTTGGCAATATCTCAGTTATCCCTGTCTAACCCAGTTTAAAATTATTATTAAAGCTGAATCAACCTGTCAGCTCAGTGTGAGTCAACACAATTCGGTATTTAGCCAGCATTCTACCATAATTCTTACTATTTCTAACATCACTACAGCAGGCAGCATATAGTATGAAATTTAAAATAAATACATACAATTTCTAAAGCATCTATTAATCTCTTTGGGTTTTGATACATTTTGCCACACAACATATCTTATTTATCTTTTAATTTAAAAAGCATTTAGAAGTACCCACAGTGAGACACAATGAAAATATGCAGTATTTTTGAGAATTACTACTTACGGTAAAATTGATGGCTAGACAACAGGTTTCAAGGGCAGATAACCACATCCAGTTCTAGCCTCAGAAGACATGACTACACAATATTCAATGACTTCCAAAAACTATGCTGCAGATTTTCTGAAATATCAGTCTATTTTGGACATTAACAACAAAAAATGTAGACACTCGTTGTCTACAGCAACTTTTTATGAATTTTGAATAAGAGTAAATACTTCAAGAATGTTTACACACTCCACATGTGTCCATGTCCAATTCCTGCCCTGTTGTTTACAGTAATAGCAGAATCACAAGTCATGAACTAATAGATCTTTCTACATACCTGTCTCATAATATCTGGATTATTCAGCATGTGACTGATTTCTGGATTTCTCTGTATCAGTTGCTGCATTTGAGGATTAGCCATAATTAATTGCCTCATCAGGTCAGGATTTGAAAGCATGCTCTGAACAAATGGATTCTCCATTATCTGAACCATCATTTCCGGGTTGGACATAAGCTGTCGTTGCATCTGACTTTGCAACTCCGAGAAGTTTGAAGTATTTAAGCCCAGGCTACTCAGGCCTGCCAGACCTCCAAGGCCACCTTTAAGAGGATGAAAAAATGTGACTTACTATACTTCCAAACATATCCAGATTCCTTCTAAATACAAAATACTGGCACATATCTCATAGTTTAAAATAATGAAAATGAATGGCAAGTCCCATCTTTTGTAAGGCTATTCAGGAGTTACTCACTAAGAGTATGCTTCCCTAAATAACAAGACACATAACTAAAAATCCAACAAACTTTATTCTTAAATAAAATTTGTTATAATTCTAGCAACTTTTCTTCTCATTTTCCAAAGCCAAGATGCAAGAAATGTTTGAGTTTGGGGGATTTAGGTCCACGCCCCACCCACGCCAGCAACACTTAACAATTGCATTTGTAATTATCATTTACCTGTCTCCTCTTGGTTAGACTATAACTAAGAGAGAATTCCCAATATGAGTAATATTCCGTATCCTAATTAAAAGCAGATCCTGTGTTCCTCTTGGTAGTAATGCACCAAGAACTAATTATGTTTTGAATTTTTGTGTTTTGCCGAATCCAAATAAAAAATTTCAAAAGGCACTACACAGACTGAAGAACCATTTAAACCTAAGAAATCATCTGCTTACTATAATTGGCTTTTCCAATTCTACCTCTTCCCCACTCCCAAATGCAAAAAAAAAAAGACAAAAAAGAACAAAACAAAACCCCACCGCAACTATGGAAATAGGTTATAATTTTTAAGTCAGTAGACTGCAGCCTCTTCATTCATAGAAGTGAAAACTCATAATACTATCAGACTTGAAACCTGAGAAACACTTAATTGTAAGATTAGCAGCAATTTTGTTGCTTTTATTGCAGATCTTGGCTTCATGTCACAGGTCCAAACTTCTATGACTCATCATATAATAAGATAATAGGAATAATAACTTCAGATAATAGGAATTCAGACGCACTTTTAAGAAGAACAAGGACACTGGAAGGCATTTCATTACACACCGTGCCAAAATATAACATCAGTAGCACCTTACCACTGAAGGTGAAACAGTACAAATCTGAAGTTTGTGGTGAAACACTGGCACAGTTTATCCAGGGAGGTGATGGATGCCCCATCTCTGGAAACATTCAAGGTCAGGTTGGATGGGGCTCTGAGCAACTTAATCTAGTTAAAGATGTGCTAGCTAATTGCACAGAGGCTGGACTAGATCACCTTTAAAGGTATCCCTTCCAACCCAAACTATTTTGTGATTCTATATAAAACTAACGAAACAACTCTCCTCTGGTAACTGACTGATCAGAAACCTTCTACAGCCAATTCAGTATGTATCTGTGATCAGTTTTTTGGCTGATGTGTTTGTTTGAGTTTTGTTTTTCAAGTTCTGTCTACATTGTAATAAAGCTTTGGGGACAATTACCTGAATCCAAGAGAAGATACCCACTATACTACCTAAGAAATATTCTTACCCAAGCCAAAGGGGTTACTATTTGTTGACGCTGGTGTTGAGGTGCTACTGTTTGATGTTGATGTGGTAGCAGTGCTCCCAGTGGTGTTCGGCTGTTGAGCTGGGTGGTCTTGTGATCTAGAAAAGCAATTTTAAAACCTTATGGAGTGTAACAAGTTATTTTAAGTAGTGCTGTTAAATGTAGCTATAGTATTATACTTGAGAATCTTAAATTACATTTTGATTCTTGGTAAAAACTGAGTTATCCCCAGATGGCTTCCTGTAATAAATCTTTCTCAGACACCTGTCATCAGTTTTTCAGAACAGAAGTTTCAAATAGTAAAAAAACAGACAGGGATCATTGCAGCCATTACCACCTTCTCACCCTACCCCATGATGCCTGCCAAGGAATTGTTTTCTCTGTCTTTATCTTGCTTTAAGGATCCATGTCTTATTTCACTATACTCACATACTACTGGTAATATGCCCACACTTTGAAGAAATAAAGCCTGACAAATTTAATGCAGAATTTATTTCATGACACATCTCTAATATGATGCTTTATTGAATGTGAAATTCAGTTAATGCCACATTTTATTGGAAGACAAATCTCAACCTCTCAATAACCTTTAAGACTTCAAGAATGGGCTGATAATGAAATCACATGAGGCTACAGCCAGCATAATTTAGCAGAGACACTAAAGCCTGCCCAGGCTGTATACTCAGCACACCCTTCTACTGCAGGCAGAAAGACAAATGTTGCCAATGTAGTAAAAGAGCTCAAGGAACTGAGCTTGAATAAAGCTAACCTGACCTCACTGTTCTAAAGAAAAGAGACTACTTTGAAATCCAAATCAATTTTCCACTGTGGTTCAAAATCAATAAATGCCTGTATTTGCAGTACTACAGAATAAAATACCTTTCAAAACTACAAATTCGGATGTGACAAAAAGATTTGAGAATTTGACAGTACACTAGACTCTATACTCCAGTTCACCTTGGAACTGAAGGTTCCTTTCTCCTATAACATATATCTGTGCTTGCTCCACTCAAGCAAACATCAGAAAAAAAATACCCAATCATACAAAAAAAATCAGAAAGATGCCTCAAATGTAGAGATTCTCCTGAGGTTTTTAAGAGTTTTTTAACTTCATTATCAGCAACTGTAAACTTTGAACACAAGACGACTATAATTAGCCAAGCAGCTGTAACTTGAATGAGAAAGATTATAGACTGATCGTGATTCTCCTGCTAGAGATATCTGGTGTTCTTTCATCTAGAAAACACACACATCTTTCCTCCATAAGCAAAAGAAAAATTATAAGCATAAAATCCTATTTGTATTTTCAACTGAGAAACTATTTCAAGAAGCAACTATGCTGCTTCATGTAACAGACGTGAAAGGTTCTCAAAAGTGTGACAGAAAAGTAGATGAGACTGAAACTTGCAGTTCAGTAGTGCTCCCATACAAACTGGGGCATATTCTCTGAAGATAATGGTTCGTGGGAGTGTCAAGCCTGTGAGCCTCCAGTCTTTCAGCAACATTCTCGTCAAGTGCACATAGTCTTTTATACCCCTTTTGCCATTATGTTTCCTCCCAGGACTCCAGAACAAATGATACCTGTTGACCAAGAACTCTATTCAAAATTCAATGTATCTTCACTGTCCATTGCTAATCACTCACTGCTACTCTGACACTGTAGAAGATAGGTTACAAGATTTCACTGAAAGTCTGTAGCATTCTGGAAAATGTAGCACAGTAAAAAAAGTAATCTTTCTTTTAACAAGGCTTGGCTGGGATAGATGATGATTCCTATTTTGAAACTACTCAGCTAATACACTTTAGAAGGGAAAAGATGACCTTCAGATCCAGTTTTGGAAAATAACTTTTACTTATTCAGATACATAGCAGTAACAGTAACAGCAACAGTCAACAGTCAACAGAAAAATAAATGGCATAGGGTAAAGTAGCTGGGAACAAATCAATCTTGATACTCATGGCCAAAAATCAGCACGTTCCAGGCCACACTGGCAGGGTGCAAATCTTGTCTTTCAAGACAAGCATAAAATATAGGTATTTTAGTAAGAATACTACTGAGATATTTCAGGACAACGCTATACTTTCTGAGAGGTGATTTTCATTCTCTCCAGCAGTTTTAGCATGTTTTTAGTTTATTCAAGCAAAGCTAGTGGGTGAAAACTTTAATGCATAATTTGAAGACAGCACAGCTACATGCAGAAGATCTGTAGTTCTTTGTTCATACTTAGTTTTCCCAGACATGATTAAAACATTCTGCAGGTAGTAGAAATAGAGTCTTCTAAAATCATTCAAAAACCCCAGGCACAAGTGAAGACATGGAACAATGCTGATAAGACAGATGCAGGAACATGAAAATTCCCCAAAAACCACACATTTAACATTTGTGTTCCTGAGGGTTCCTCTGCTCAGAGGCAAAGTGCAAGAAGGTCCAAGAGGCTGCCAGTAGTATTTCACTATGTATAGCTATAGTAGGTCCAACCTATAAACCCTCTGAAGACTGTGCAAGTCAAAAGCATCCTGCTAATACTACTCATGACGCCTCTCTGCCAGACTTAAGACTGCAGGCAAAAAAAGCAACAAAAAAAATTGCAACAGCAATTAATTCAGATGCACGAGGACCAAAACTGCAGTATTACCTAATACTGTATTCAAGATTGGCATGGCTTGTATCAACCTAAATTTCACGTGGAGGAGGCATAGGGCAGGAAAGGGAGACCTCTGACAGTACAAACATGTATTTTGACTCCAGGACAGAGAATATAATCCTTCCAGGGCATGAATATAGAACAGAAGGTATCAGTTCCAAAAGGTACCTACATTTAATGCTAATGCTATTAATTTCAACTAAAATTTGTATTTAATGCTGATATTACTAGCCAGTCGTTGCGCCTTGGTAAGGCCTTGAAAGGGAAAGCCTACTTCTGTTCTCTCCTACACTCCATGCTCTATCCCTCAACATATGACATTTTCACATCAGAGGGGATCCTCACCACAAACAGAAAAGAACTAAGTAGAACAGGAGCAAAACCACTTTCACTCTAAAAGAATGAACATGTTATTGACTAATATCAAACTGCTTTTGAGGGATCTATTACTCTACTTGTTAGAAGGATTTTTGGCCATTCACAGGAAGTGCACACACCATAGCTAACTGATAGAACTTTCTCACTGTCATTCCAATGCCTCTTTACCAAAGGAAAAAAACAAAAAACAAAACACCAAGACCAAAACAAAACAAACAGACAAAAAAAAACAACAAAAAAATCCCAAAACACCTTAAAATCTGAAGTCTATTTAGACAGATAAATTCATTATAATAAAGCAATTCTCAAAAATTTTCTTTCCCTGTTTTACTAAAACAGAGCCTTTACTCATTGTGTTGGTAAAACAAAGGAAGAAAATATTCACTGCAAGTTTTCATGTGTGAAAAGAAAATCTGCAAAACATATTAATGGACAGTAAGAGATGATACCTGACAACTGTGAAGCCAAAACACAGCCAGAACTAAAAAAAAAGTTATATAACAAAAAAAACAACCAACCAAAAAAACCACCCCAAAAACAACCAAAAGAAAAAAGCAAAACACCTGTATTTAAAAACATAAACCAAATTAAAATACAAGATAAATAAAAAAAACCCACTGTAATTTCATAATTTCAGTTGTCCTGCAGCAGCTGTAACTATGGAGCTGATTAAGGTGACTTAGCCAAATCTAGTTTTGTCCAACAGAAAGCTATTAATAATGCAGAGTACTTTTACTTCTCTAGAGGTAAACAGAAGACCACTTATTATTAAGGTTACCTGTTTTGTGTTTTGATAACCAGGTGAACAGTGAGTCCATCATGAATTCCGTGCTGAGTCAAAGTATCTTGATCTTTTAAAATTTTTCCAGCAAATATCAAAACAAGTTGATCAGTGTGAGACTTGAAATGCTTAGAGATTTCTTCCTTGAACTAAACAAAAAAATTAATATTATACATTTATGTAATTAAATACTGAACTGCAATTTTTAAAAATAATTTAAGAACAATCTGTTTTTTACATTTGCTATATTATCTCACTTGTACTGCATATTCTGTATTTCACAAACTAGAAATACTTTTGTTTCCTGAACTTCTTTCTGTCCATAAAAAGATGGGAAATATTTCTTTGTCATTCAGAAAATGAAACCTGAAGAATTTCACATCTAGATCATGAGTCATATAAGTCATGACAACAAAAATCTGATTTCTCTTGAAGACTACTGTGACTTCAGTCAAGCACACATCCATGATATAAATACATACTAGTATATATATGGTACTTAAACACACCCATATGTATACACATGGTAAAATATGCATATAATTATATACTAGCAAGTACACACATACAAATGTGCACACCACTGAAGCCATCCATTGCTGAACGACTGATGATGCAATGTCACAAACAGGATAGATCTGTCTAGAGTTTTGCTGGAACTGAGTATACTCTCTCCTTACATGTATTTTTGCTGCCTTCCTTCCATGTGTCAAAATTAGCATTCCTTTCCACACAGACAGAAGTTATACCTTAGGTGGCTCTGCTTTCTCATTCAATGCATGACACAGCTACATGGAATGCAGTTGCAGCCCAGGGCACAGTGAATAAATACATTTCTCATTTCATTGAGAAATCATTACCATGCAAGACCTTTTGTAAAAGAGGCTGCTTGCTAAGTGTTAACTGCCAAAAACACCTTAAATAACAGATTAGCTTCATACACTTTATTTTTTTTTTTTTTTTTTTTTTTGGGGAGAGNTTTTTTTTTTTTTTTTTGCTGAGGCAGAGGAAAGAATCATCTAAACATCTGGAAAACAGAATCCCAAAAACATTGTTGAAAAGGAACGTAAAGATCATCTAGTTCCAACTCCTCTGCCAAGGGCAGGGACGCCTTTCAATAGACTAGGTTACTCAAAGTCTAGTCTGGCTTTGAACGCTTCCTGCGATGGGGCATCCACAGCTTCTCTGGACAACCTGTGCCGGCATCCTCACAGTAAAGAATTTCTTCCTAATATGAAAGAGGGTAAAGTCATTACCCTCATATCATCACTTCATGCTCTTGTAAAAAGTCTCTCACCATCTTTCATGTAGGTCTCTTTTGGCCACTGAAAAGCTGCTATAAGGTCTCCCTGGAGCCTTCTCTTCTCCAGGATGAACAAAAGTCTCTTATCTTGTCTTCACAAGACAGGTGCTCCAGCCCTCTGATCATCTTGGTGGCCTCCTCACAGCTCACTCCAACAGGTCTATGTCCTCCTGTGCTGGGGTACTCAGAGCTGGATACAGTACTCCAGGCAGAGTCTCACCAGAACAGAGCAGAGGGGCAGAATCCTCCTCGCTCGCCTTGCTAGCCATGCTGCTTTTGGATGCAGCCCGGGATACAATCAACTTTCTGGGCTCTGAGAACACAGTGCTGGGTCATGTCCAGCCTCTCATCTACCAGCAACCCCAAGTCCTTCTCCTCAGGGCTGTTCTCAATCCACCCTGCCTGTATTTGTATTTGGGATTGCTGCAAACCAAGTGTAGGACCTTGTACTTGGCCTTGTTGTACTTCATGAGGTTCACATGAGCCCACCTCTCAAGCCTGGCAAGGATGGCATCCCTTTCCTCCAGCGCCTCATTGACACCACACTGATTGGAACAGGTTGTTGGGGTGCACTCAATCTCACTGTCTATGTTACTGACAAAGATGTTAAACAGTGCTTGTCCCTGTACTGATCCCTGAGGACCCCACTTGTCACTGGTCTCCACTTGGACAATGAGCCATTCACCACAACCCTTTAAATTCATTATTCACTGAGTAGTCCATTTGTCAAAACCATGTCTCTCCAGTTTAGCAACAAGTCATGCGGCACAGTGTCAAACACTCTACGTATGTGCAGGCAGACGATGTCACTCACTTTTCCCTCATCCACCACCACTGCAACCCCATCACAGGCAACCATCAAATTTGTCCTTAGTGAAGCTGTGTTGACTGTCACCAATCTTCTCCTTACCTTCCATGTTCCTCAGCATAATTTCCAGGAGGTTCTGTTCCATGATCCTGCCAAGCACGGAGGTAAGACTGACCAGCCTTTAGTTCCCTGGGTCTTCCTGATTTCCCTTCCCAAAAATATATGGATGTTCTGTTTCACCTTTTCCAGTCTGTGGGAACTTCCATGGGGAACTGCCACAACTTCTCAAATACGACAGCTAGTGGCTTAGCTACTTCCTCGCCCAGTTCCCTCAGGATCCAGGGATGTATCTCATCAGATCCCATGGGTCTTGAACCTGATCCTCTACAGAGGATGGTTCTTCATTCTCCCAATCCCTGCTTTCACCAGCTTGGGCAGCTGGAGTTGCCAGTGAAGGGAACAGGCTGGGCATCGGACAGTGGGTGCTGAGCCACTGTACTGTGCAACATTTGTTTCTCTTGGGTTTTATTCCTCTCTCCCTCTCGTTCATTACTATTATTGTTGTTGTTGTTTTTATTATTATTACTGTTGTTTTTGTTGTTGTTTTAAATATTAAACGGTTCTTATATACATCCATCAGTTTTACTTTTTTTTTCTGATTCTCTTCCCCATTTCACTAGGCAGGAGAGAAGTGAGGAAGCAGTTGCATGATAATTGCTGGCTGGGTTTAAACCATGACAGATTATAATGATGGAAATTAATGCATATTCAAGCAGTTCTAAAAAAAAAATAATTTTGGTGTTGTTTAGTTCTTCAGTTTGCACAACATAACTAAAAAACAGTATCTGTAAATTACAGTTAAAATCCTAGGAAAACCAAAAGTAGAAGGAGTTCAGCATCACTGGCTGGAAATGATGAACATTTCTGTCCAATTCTCCTACTGCAGTGACTCATCCTTTTAATTATCATGTAACAATCCAACCAACAAGTCAGCTCATTTGCTTTATTGTTCTAAAAAGCAAGTTTTAGTTCATTGTAATAATACTACACCTTGTGGCATTACAAAGGTGTTTAGTCATATCTGGGCATAGGAAATGACTCAAAGTTGTGAAAATAATGTTTCAACATACTTGAAACCTAGTGTATTCATGGAAACTAGTTCATTGTACTCTAGTAACCGAATACAGTAAAAATAATGTGAAATCATGTCAATTTTTTACATGATTATTAAAAATACCATGAAAAATATGTGGAGAGAAACACAGTGGGAAAAATTCTAAAACACTGGACTAATGTCTAGACAGAGGCCTGGTTTTCCTAGGGAGAAAAGTAAAAAGCATTCTTAACCAGAGTGAGTTGATTCAAGGTTACAAAGCATGGCAACTTGTAGATTTGATATGAATTAGAACAAATCCAAAGCTTGTCTTCTTGAAGCACTTTGCCCAAACTGACATTTTACTTCATGTTAACTTGCTTACATAAACTTTTTTTTGCTTCGAAATACAAAAGCAGTACAGTTTTTCATATTGAGAACACTCATTGGCTTTTTAGCAGCACACCAGCACTTCCTGTTTATACTCTCAATTCCATGCCAAATACCCTTATCTTCATAGCAACTTGAAAATAATCACCACTAACAAAACTTGCCTTTTTTTGTTCTATGTTAAGACACACAGGGAAAAAACCCAACTCTGTGTGAAGCAAGCTAGAACTTTTACTACATCTGCTCAACCTGATTGCCTCTGAAGGTTTTTGCAAGGTACCTGTGGACACCATAAAATGTTGATGTCCAGCACTGAACAAATGCATACTGGTACCCAAGCTAGCCAAAGTAAACACTTAGTCACCAAACAAAGCAAATATCTGTATACACATGAAGTAGAACACCTGACTAAACCAGATATTGTTTTGCACTCGCACTTTGCAGAGCAGATCCATAATTTAAACATTAACCTATTAACATCTGACAACCTGGCCTTGGAAGAACCTGGTAAAGAGTTATTACAGGTAAAGTAAAAGTATTAACATTCAAACTCCCCTTTGACATATTACCACCCTACAATGATTCAAAAGCTTCTGTTGACTCATTTTACAACATCAAAACCACTAACTAACTATAATAACCTTACTATCCACTCATAAGACAAAGTGTTGTGATAAAGTAATAAAAAAGAAGAAAACAAATAAATTAAAAAATACTTTCCCAAATTCTCTCAACCTCAGCTTAGTAAGTCATATTTAAAAATTAAATTACAGTAACAACCTGGAAGAGGTCTTGGGCAATTAACATCCAAGTCCAATGAAACTAACAGATAACAGGCCCCTAAAAACTTCAATTATTTTGAAAATGCTAAGCTACAATATTATCTAGATGACTGTAAAAAAAGTATGGTTGCTGACTCTCCCCACATGAAACTCTGTTTTGAACATAATGTTTGTACATAGAAGGCTGAACTGCAGTTGTCATTCCCAGCAGTCCCTCAAATAGTTCTACTACAAAGAAAGATTTTGAAACAGCATTACCTTGTTCAGCACCGCTGTTTCAAAACACACCCATAATATTTAAACTTTCAACTGTCTTTCCTAACAACATATACAGTTAAGCATATTGACTGAACTCCAGTCTGTTTTACACCCACAGTGAGCAGTCTCAGAAGCAAATTTTGATGAGCTCCAGCTTTCTTTTATACAACAGAATTAATGGTTACAGGTCATCTTGACCCAAGAAGTAAGGAACCAAACACACTCATGGCCACGGCTGATAGCTGTGGTTTCCTTTTGGGATGAATCACGACCTGGTCATCTTGCAACTGACTTAAAGTGAGTCAGTAAAAAAGGGTTCCACTGCACAACTCTAGGACACCATACAGGAAGGAAGACAAGAATTCATCACTTCAAGCAGGAATACAAGCACTTTTGGCCCACAACAGATAAAGCATAGCTAGAAAGAACACACAAAACAGGGCTTTTATGTAAGAGTACTCTGTCTTTCATGTCTCAATGGAGTTACTATCTTATGGTGGCTTTGCCAACGACCCATGCTGGTTTCACAATAAAATTATTTCCTCAAATGTCTGCAACCAAATCAAACTCACAAAAAAAAAACATTTGAAAACTCGAAGTCAGATTCTTAATGAGCTTCAAGGCTAGCAGCCAATAAAGGGTAAACTCCAGCAGTGCATAGTACTGTAAAGAGCTCACAACTCAAGTTCTAGCCATTTCTATTCCTTCCAGGGATTCTTCAGCAAGCCTTTGTTTGGAGAAGTAATGCTTCTCCCACAAAAGCACTTGGCACAAACACTCCCTGTTTGTTATGTACCTGATCACTGGCAAAGCAACACAAACTGAAAACTCCATTTAGAATAAGCACCGTCCTGGCTCAGGCCAGGACAGGATTACTTTTTGCAGTAGCCAAGGAGGGGCATGGCCAGGACCCAGAGGTTATTCTGTACCACCTCTTGTCATTGACAGCAGCTGGGGAAATGGAATCTCTTCCAGGGAGAAGGGGTTCCTTCTGGTCAAGAAAACATGGTGGAGGGAGATGTCCAGTACCATCTGTTATCAAGGGAGTTTTTTTCATGTGAATCATTGATTTTCTTGCACCCTCTGTCATTAGTATTGTTGCTGTTAATATTTGTTTGCTTATCTCATTGCTGTTTCCAGTAAATTGTTCTTATCTCCACCTGTGATCTCGACCTTTTGTGCTTCCAACTCTCCTCTCCAGCATGCCTTGGGTTGACTGACAACTTAAGAAAGAGTGAAAAGAGAAAAAAAGCTCTGTGAGTTACAGGACACTAAGATTCAGTTTAACCCATTGAGGTTTTTGTGCTGCGTAAAAATAGAAAATGCTTCAAACTCCTCTCTTTCACTGTTACTTTCATCTTGAAAACTCTCAGCTGTTTTATACAACTCTTAACTAAGTTATACAACATTCAATGTTATTTAACAAACAAAGCGCTGGCTCAGGGGGAGAGGGAGTGGAAAACATGGTAGAGAGAGAGAGTGAGTGGCAGTGTGGTTTGCAAAGTCTCAGCAGGGTCACTGAGTAAGGGAGTAACATTCCTAAAAAAAAAACAGCACTGTTTAGCAAGAGCCAAAATCTGTGTGTTACCAAGATTATTCTTGCACTTAATACAAAACACAGCACTGTATCAAATACTAAGAAAATTAACTCTATCCCAGTCAAAACCAGAACACCATGTCACCAAATCTTCCAAATTCTTAAGATTTTACCCTAACTTTACTACCAGACAATGACCCTTTTTACAGAGACAAGGTTTACAGGCACTAGATTGAAATATTGATTGGTTTTAAAAATCTTTGCATGACACTTTTACTACAGCTAATTACTCATTAAGGTTTTCTATGCTGTTGGCAATTTTCTCCTGTATACATGGTAATTTTTTAAAACTGTGTGACACCCCTGACTGAGGGTTAGGGATTTTAGCAAAACAAACTCACGGGACAAATGCATCTGACATAGGTAACACTTCTAAAAAATAATTTAAGAAAATAAAAATTAATGTCTTACTTTTATGCGGAAAAGTATCTACACAAAAGACACTTCACACTACAACTTAAATAGGTTTTCTTATTTTACTCTGTCTGCCAGTCATTTATCAGAAAACACTTGCTGAGTACTATGGTCAGATAATTGATACCTTTGAGTAACATCTAACTAAGCCAACAGTCAGGAAAGTCAATATACTTTTACTTCTGAAGGTTCTTCTATCAAATAATCACCTACTATTACTCTAAAACAATTTTGATATCACAAAATGAGGGGGGAAAAAAAAACAGGTTAAAAAATATGCATAAAAAGAGTATACCACAAGGCAGACTCCATAAAGAATCACACAGATGTATTACAAGACACTGAGACATCAGATAATGGAAAACCTAACACTAAATGCTTCATGTATTCAAGTGCCTTGAGACACCTGAGAAACAACAGAAACCTGAATCAGAATCCTGGAAACAAAGAACAGACTGAATTCCATTATATAGTTTCAACCTATTTTGTTTGTACAATTCAGTAATCCCTGGATTACAGAAAAACAGTGAAACAGAATTGGATCATGTTAAAAGAACTGTTCTTACAAAGTACAGTTTCTTAAAAAGTAAAACATTACATAAAATATTGAAAGCATATGCAAGCCAGGAAAGATGCTCCACTACCAAATTACCCAAAGATTTAACAATTTAACATTTACACCTGTATGATCTTTATAAAGCAGAACACTAACAATCTGGGATTGCAAGAACCAGGCATAAAAAATGAAACCCTGGACTTATGGATTTAAAGTTTCAACCATAACTGTACTGAAATTTTAATTAAAATAATTTAGAAGCTCTCCACTTGACAAAAATCAGTCTCAACACAATCGATATGTTTACACTTAAAATTAAGGGGTTTTATCTGTAGTTTAGTCTAGTGCAGAAAGCACATGTGTGTTCACCTACTTTAAAAAACACACTAGAAGCTGTTAAATATGCTGCTACTGAAAACTGTATTCCACACTGAAGAGATATCCTAAATAAAAATAGGGGAAAAAAACCCTACACCTGCAAAAGGATTGAATCTGTTTTCTGTGGAGCTAAACCAAGTTTCACTAACTCTTCCTGATGGGCATTGCTCAGAAATTTTCATATAATCAAAGGACTGACAATCATTCTCTGCAAGAACTTCAAGTTTCTGAAATTATTAGCACAGATTTACTGTATCCACTGTTTGTTGGCCCAGCAGTTAATAACACACAGCTAGACATGTTACTCTGTTTCAGTTGTAATACTCAGAGAATCTTTCAGTGTGCTACACACCCGCAGACAGTAACTCTGGACCAGTTATAATAAACCCATGAATACAGCAAATGTCAACACAGAAGCACCAAATGTCAACACCCAGAAGCATCAGCAAGCTTTAACTCTTCCAAAACTGCCTCATTTTAAATGATGAAGGTAAAAAAACTGGTTTTCCATGTAACCGGTTCCATCACCTCAACACTCAAACAATTCAAGTCATTCAATAAGACATGAAAGCATGAGTTGCTCCTAAAATGAGCACACTTCTTTGTATACAGGCTCTACTAAACACATTAAGATAACCCTGCTAAGCAAGAAACTGCAAAGACCGTATTGCCATGAATCCAGAAAATAAGCTGAAGGAAAAAAACACAGGACAAGAGAAAAAGAGTTTTAGTAAGCCGGAGTATCAGCACTGTCAGGCTCAGCTAAAATCAACAAGTTTATAGGTATTCATCTTTTACCCACCATGTATTCATTAAGTCTCTGCTCTGAGCAAGACCCGTATCACACCCAGTCAAGAATGCAAATATTTGGTCCTTGTCCTAATACTGAGCCAAACTGTGCTCAGCACAATCAAATAGTTTTTAGAGAATAAAAGACAGATGGACAGCAGCTGCAATCAACTGACCTCCCAGAGTGGCTTTGTACTTAGTTTATTTTCCATACCAAGCTGCATACTCACTGTTCTAGCTGCACAACACAGGATCACAGTAACAAATCTATTCTGCTGAAGTCTTCCAATACAGGAAAAAGTCTTGACAGAAAAGTTGCAGACATGGTTTACATTAATGGAGCAACATAAAATATAAATTTTTTAGCCCTAAATTTGGCCCTGATGACACAAAATATTTTCCTAGAAAATCCAGGTTCATGTTCTAGCAGTATTCTGAAATGACTGTAAAGAAATAAACAACTCAATTCTATAAGTTCTAATGTTAGCTACAGAAATATACTGAGGGTGTTTCCTGGCGAGCTGGGTGTTTTTTGGGGCTTTTTTTTTCAGCCTACAAGTTACTGAAGCACCTATCTCAACTGTACGAACCACTTGCTGATCCCAGATGCATTTTAACAGATGTGCAACTCGCCTGGTGTTTGAGATTAACCTATTTTTAAGGCTGGTTCTAGAAACATTGCATGTACTGTTGATGTGTATTATTATCAGCTTATTTTTGTAGTTTAAGAGAAGAAGTCAGTATTAGTCCCACTATGGGGACAGTGCATTTTTTAGTGCTGTTACACTGCCTGGGACTTCAACCCAATGGTCAACCCAGCAGGGCAATCTCACTTCACAGGAATTAAGTTATAACTGCAGATCTAATATTTTAACAAGAGTTCTAAGAGAGACAACACTCACAGTTTAAGATATCTGTAGACAACAAAGACTTCTGAAGTAGTGTCCTCTGTTAATTCCCTAAACTTGCATGACTGCTTTCAGTAAAAATTCATGCTCTTAATAGGTTGTACAACTATTTCAGTTTATGACAACTGTTTATTTGAAAACCTGGCAGCTCCACCAGTATTCAAATCTGAAACAAACCTGTTAAAGTCAAAATATATTACAAAATTCACAGCTAAATTAAATCTGTTTATTATTTCCAAAGGACCCAAACTAATGGCTGACGGCTTTACAGGACAAACAGAATCCTCAGGTTAGATTCAGTTTATGAATCTCTCTTTTGAAATATCCTAACAAAACAAAAGCCACAAAACTGCAAAGACTTTTACAAAAACTGCATTGATGCTGCTCACAAATCTATGGAGAACAGAGAAGTGAAAAGCACCCCTTTCAGACTGAGATTGCTGGGAAAACAGTGGACAACATTAAAAAGCAAACACAGTCATTTTACTTTTGGGAGAAATGCCTAGATCAAGCTTGCAGAGACACTAGCTCACAGCACACAACACTGCAGCTGCCAAAGGACTAGAGAAGGCAAGAGCACAGCTTCAATGCATTGGCAGCTGGAGCAAACTTCAATGAAACTCAGGTCTGGGATGCTTCTAGCCCAAATGATGATGTACAAAAGAAGAAAAAAAAACAACACAAAACCAAACTGAATGTAGATTAGACATAAGGACAAAAAAATTGAAGGAAATATTAGCATTTTCTCTATTCCCAGCAACTAGGTGAAACAGAAGTCTGACAGTCCAGCTGAAGTGCTAGCACTACATTTGAAATTTCAGAGCCTTTACTTCATCTTTTGTATCCTCTTCTATTAACCAGACAGTGTCCTTCAGCTCACACTTAAGTAATGATGTCAGGTTCTGTATCTAGACATCAGTGGTGCTTTCAGACATGTAATCTTTTTTTTATGAGGTCTGCAATACCAATGATACAAAAAAAATTTGTGGAACAGCACAAAGTTGCCACATTTAGAGCCATTTCAAGGAGAAAACTGGTAAATCCTATGGAAAATGAAAGAAGTTCTTAATCTAGCGACGTCTACATCCTTTACAAGTAGGAGACTCTGCATTTTTACATTTTGATAGCATATTTTCTAAGATTTGTTGCTTCCTAATTTAAATAAATGAAGTTATAGTCAATACTTGTCAGTAAACATTCTACAAAACCAGAAGATTTGCAGGAAATAGTGCCGATGAATCAGCAGCTATTACCAGCTTGAGACAGAGGCAGCTGGGGCACAG
This sequence comes from Promerops cafer, assembly GCA_013398275.1. Lineage (NCBI taxonomy): Eukaryota > Metazoa > Chordata > Aves > Passeriformes > Nectariniidae > Promerops > Promerops cafer. The sequence continues at coordinate 48,493 of VZSE01012482.1, read as the reverse complement.
ACTTTCACAGAAAGGCACAAAATCCCTAACAGATAACTTGGTTATCTGACAGTAGTGCTATCCTAAGTACCATATCCATAACTAGCACATTTATGTACAGGAGACTGCAGATTTTACAAACACAGTACAAGGCTACGGCTTCCCAGAGTTGAAGGCCTACTTGCTATTTTTAAAGACAGTGTTAGATCAAAATAACCACTGGAAATACAGAGATACAAGTGACTGCATATGTTTTGTACAGTCATGTTAGCCAGCCGGTGAGATAACTACCACCAAAACCACTCAGTTCAATAGGACAACTCACAGCTAGAAAGTGAGAAAAGAGAAAGCTTGGGGTGGCCTAATTGTCGCCTTCCACTACCTGAAGCGAACTTACAGGAAAGATGAGGCAAGACTGTTTGCAAAAACATGTGCTGACACAACAAGGGGCAATAGCTTCAAACTGAAAGAGAGTAGGGTGTAGGTTAGCAATTACAAAAAAATGCTTTACTGTGGGGGTGGAGAAGCACTGGAACAGTGAAGCTGTGAATGGCCCATTCCTGGAAGTGTTCAAAGCCAGGTTGAATGGGGCTTTGAGCAACCTGGTCTAGCTGAAGATGTCCCTGCCTACGACAGGGGAGCTAGAACTGGAAGATTTTCAATGTCTCCCTCCAACCCAAACCATTCTGTGACTCAATGACTTCACGAATGAGCTACAACCACCTTCCGAGCCGGCCCTCTGCAATGCAACAGCGAGAGAAGTCGGTGAGGAGCGTACGACGCGGCACGTTTCTCCACTACCCCCGCTAGCCTCAGATGGCAGCAGTCCTCTCCTGGGCCGGGAACGGTGCTGGTGCTCGCCCAAAAGTGCCAGGCGTGACCTGGGCGAGCAAAAGCTGCTTTGTCACCGGGAAGGGCTCTCGCCCCGCGCTGCCCGAGGCGGGAACCGCGGGCCGGCGCTCCCCTCTCGGGCGGCGCTCTGNGCTCGCGCCGCGCCCGCGACACCGGAAACGGCCCGGCCCGACCGCCGCGCGCCGTGATGACGCAAGCAACGGGGAAGTTACTAGAAAGGGGCACCGCCCGGGCGCGCGGCGCCGGCCGCGCGCGCCCCCGAGGGGCTGAGTGTGCCTACAGGGACTCGCTCCCAACCGCGCGATTCACCCGGAGCCTTCCCGCGGCCTTTTTAGCTTTGGGCTGTCACATCCCTGCCCTTTGGCCATCTCCAGCCTCCAGGGACATCACTTTGTGAGGACATGTCTGGAGTGCCGTGTCCAGTTCCTCAGTACAAGAGGAGAGAGGCAAGAGAGGCAAGGAGCTACTGGAGAGGGTCCAGCGGGGCATGACAAAGACAATTTGGAGTTTGAAACATCTCTCATATGAGGAGAGACTGCAGGAACTAGGCCTGTTTAGTCTGGAGAAGACTGAGAGGAGATTCATCAATACATATGAGTATCTCAAAGGTGGGTGCCAAGATGATGGTGCCAGACTCTTTTCAGTGGTGCCTAGTGACAGGACGAGGAGCAATGGCCATAAACACAGGAAATTTCACTTCAGCGTGGGGAGGAACTTTACACTTAGGGTGGCAGAGAACTGGAACAGGCTGCCCTGGAAGGTCATGGATTCTCCCTCCTTGAGACATTCAAAACCCGTCTGGACGCATTCATGTGTAACCTCCTCTAGCTGACCCTGCCTTGCCAAAGGCCTTGGCCTGGACGATTATCTCCAGAGGCCTCTGCCAACCCTAACGATTCTGTTACTCTGTGTGATTTCAGATTGTACTCCTCTTTTCCTCTGTGTGCTTTAACCACTTAGTTAAGGTGGTTAAAAGTGGTACTTACTTTAGTCATACACCATTAGTGATGGTAAGGTGGTACTATAAATATTAGACCAAGCCTGGTCAACAGACTTTATCATACTTTCACTGTGACAGGATCCAAGGGAATAGCCTGAAGTTGTGTCAGGGAGGTTCAGGCTGGATACTAGGAAAAGGTTTTTTGCCCAGAGGCTGGTCTGGCCCCGGAGCAGGCTCCCCAGGGAAGTGGTCACAGCACTTTTTGTGGTCACTCACACGTGCTTTTGCTGATGCCTTTGCTGGTGATTTTATTGAGTGGCATAAACCGCCCAGTTGCAACAGCCCCTCACTTGCTGTGCCAGGACCTTCCACCCCCACAGGCAGCACGAGCTGACACAAGTCACAGGAAAGCTTAGTATTTATTGTCAGATGCAAGGGATGTGTGCTTTGGATTTATAGTAAATCCATGCAGAACGTCCCCAGGAGTTTCCCAGCTAGGACCTGGGAGTGCTGGTGCAGGCCATGCACCTGTGGTTTGCTGGAGCTCCAGTCCATAAGACATGAGGTGTTACAGAGGCCTGTAGTGAAATGCAGAGGTTTGGTGTTGGAAGATGCAAGGAAACTAACTTAGCATAGTTTGTGAATCTACATCAATGAAATAATTCAGTACCTGTTGCTTTAAAGTTACTCGGCCTCAGCTAAAGAGTAATAAATACTAGACATTTACTATTTTAAAGGTATTGCTAAGGTAGCATTCTGTAGCTGGAAATCACATCTTCCTCAAACTTGGACCAAAAAACCTCAAACACAAATTAAATCTGCATTACCAAATTAGGAATTCTCCCCAAATATTCTTGTCTCTCAGGAAATTCAAAATGTCTATTCCTGTTTTGGTGTAAAATACATATGTGGCTTTGAACTGTAGAATCAAATGTCCTTTTTTGCTTAGATGAGAATGGATGTTTCCCACAGTAGTCTGAATCATGAGATGATTTGCTGGTTTGGTCTGCTCTTCGGATAACTTCTCAGACACCGTTTGTAGATTGGTTCAGCTAGTACTAAAAAAAGTGTAATACAGAATGGTAGGCTCCCAAACTCTTAGTAATTTTCCCTAAAGGAATTGAAGACCTGCTAAGAGACCTTAAAATAGGAGTACCAAAGATTGGCTGAAGGGAATTCCAGGTTTTGCCTGTCCTAGAGCTTTTGTTTGTTGCAGTTAAGAATGATTCCAGGCATATTCAAGTATTAAGCCTTTCCTTAGTCACACATGTTCCTTTTGCCCAGTGGTTGTGACACTACAAGGCGTTGACTTCGGCTGCAGTAGAACACTTGGACACGTGCCTGTGTCATTATCTTGTTGACTGGCAGAGTGAGGGACATCATACCGTAGAATCCTGCACTGCAATCAAGTAGTGATTTCAAGCAGAAATTAGATCAAAGAGCAAGGAGTTATTCCTCACTGCAGGCTGTTCAGTTTGCAGATACAGCTCATGCTGACTGTATCATGACATGAGTAGACTTTGTACCAGAGTAGCACAACATCTACCTGGTTATAGCTAGCAGAAGTTTACAAATCAGAGGAATAATCAGTTGTGTTACTTACTGAAGTATATTTATTATAAGCGGCAAGGATACTAAAAATTTATTGAAAATAACTTGGAAGTTATTGAAAGTTCTTAACTAAGCAAGGAGGGAACTTTAACAAAGAATTTTTTTATCTTCATGTTAATTTTGGTGCAGGTAACAGGAATATGGGATCTCATTTGCCAGAACTGAAAGGGTCAAGATGGAAAATACCCTAAACCAGAACGACATGCATATGGATTCTCAGTCAGATAGTTGAGAACAAAGCTTATAAACAGCGCATAGAAAAAGAATTTTGAGTTCTTAACCCTCTTAGCCTGATGGATTTTTAAAAACACTTCTTTCTTTTCTCTTGCTTTTCCTTTTCTTTCCCACTTTCTTCCACCTGTGCTTTTATTTCCCCTTTCTAAAACCACCTGTGCAACTTTTCTTCATTAATTGCTGATATTAAAGAACAGAATTCAGCATGTTTATTAGACAGACCAGCTAATTTTTTTGCCACTTCATTTTCCTCACCTATGGTTACTGGTGTTTACTGCAGAAGTTCAATTTGATATTTTTTTCCATAGTTGATGTAACCAATGCAAAGCCATCTAAATAGGCTTCAAACAAACTGAAGATGGACATGCAGTGACCAGACAGCATTTTGAATCAAAGTGAAAGTAGTGGCTTACATCAAGTTGAATCAAATTAAGAATATTAGGAAAATTTTTTTAACCAGTTTGGCTGAATTGTGTTTAATGTTTTACCTGACATTAGTGACACAGTCTTGAATTTAGATGAGGCCTCAGGTGGTCTAATGACAGTAAAACTTACATACAGTATCTCCCAATTTCTGCTGTAAATGATGCATAACATTCCTTGTATTTCTGAATATTCAAACCAAAACATAATACAAACAGCTATGATTTACTTTTAATGAAAAATGGAAGAGTGTAGAATTCTACTTTCATATGGCATTAAAAAGATATTCTATATATTTTTTTCCATTCCTGATTTGCCAGCACAAATGTTAGGGCTCTTGGTTTAGACTCAGTTAAAGGGGTCTAAAGTTAAAAAAAAGCTTCATGCTAAAGCGTAAGTGGGTAGACAGCAATTATCTCCTGCTGTCTACCCAGTTACGCTTTAGGGGGCTTTATACCCAGTTAAGCTTTATAGGGGGCTCATTGTGCAGATTCTCTGTCTTTAGTACGGCAAATCTCAAGCACATGCCCTTGTTAGGTCTCAGCTAGAAGGCAGCATCCTTGTCAGGTCTTCAATAGTTCTAATAAATGAAATCATCTTGTCTCACTTTCCGTGGGATTTGTTTTTCTTTGATTGCTTTTCTCATTCTTACAAAGAATCATCCATTCAAAACTCTAGGAGAAAGAATCATTCCTTTCATTATCTCGATCCATTAGCAGGTGTTTTCCAATTGTACTGTATAACTTTTGCCCTGAGTTATTTTCATTAGTTTGATTCACAAAAATCATATTTAAAGTTTTGTAGTTGTCTTTAGTCATATCCATCCCAGAATTCTTTTCTCCAGCTCCTCTCTCTACATGTGCACTGTGCTTTGGTCTTTCCAACAAGCCTCTTTGTCTCCCTAGCCTCTGTTCTGTGGAACTTTCTGTTTCGTTGGGAAAGTTCCTCTTATTTCAGAACTTTAACTGCATATTTAAAGGTAGCACTGAATCTGTGCAGTCTAAACTCTTTCAGTGTTCAGTAAATAAGAGCCTTTTGCTCTTCATCTTTATTCTGGCTTTTTCACCTCAGCTTTAGTTATAAGCGTTTGATTTTTTTTTTTTTTAATTAACCTTTTGTGTTGTGACACAATTTACAGCTTATTTCAAAGTAACTAGAAAAGATAGCAAATAGTGTTGAACATTTGTACCAGAAATCAAAATAATAACAAAATTGTCCCTTGCAAATTTACATACAAGTCACATTCTAAAGTGACCTATTGTGAGAAAATAATATTGAAATAATTGCTGAATTTTCCAAAGAAAGCATACGAGGGTAGCCTTCTCAAAACAGACTGCAGCAGCTACAAAAAAAGCTTTGTCTTTGTGAACATTCAGTTACTACAAGTGTAAAAGGAACTAGATATGAGAAAATACAATTTATTTTTTTTTCCAAGAGAAAGAATCTAAGAGTAGGAACAACATAGAAGAGAAAAAATCAGCTGATTGGAGAATTTCTGTGTAATTTATATTGGACAGACTAATTCTATACTGTACAGCCTAATACAGCAAGTAGTGAACAGAGAAAGGAGTTGTGTTGAATAAGAACTGTATTCAGCATTGCCCAAGTTAGAAACGTGTGTGTTTCTTTAACACTTAAAAACTGGTTTTTATGGACTTTTTTTATGATGGCATCAACAGGCACTTCTAGAATCCAATTCTGGTTTCATTTAAATAGAACTGTTAATCAGCAAGCATAATACAAACTAATTTTTAAGTATGTCAAACTCAATAGCACAAGAAACAAGACAGGTTAGTCTACAGTGGAGGATGACAGGGCAGGGGGTAGGAAAAGCTTTAACTGAATGTCCTGAGAACATCAAACTAAATCTGTCAAATAGGGATAGGTGGACAAATTAAAACTTAAGGGAAGACAAATTTATAGAATAGCAGGTAATCAGTCTTTTGCATTTTGACTTCTATTCTATAATATAGAATAATCAAATGACTCTCTCTAAAAATAATCTAGCAATTTAATGGTACCTTGAAACAGACTAACTAGTTTTTGTGAAACTATAAATATCCTGGATTTCCTAATTCAAAATTGCTTACATATACAAACATGCTGGAAAAGAAGTCACATCTCCAAGTTATGGGCATCACTGATTTGATTAGATAAAAGTCTTGGTCTTGTAACCCTTGGTAAATATTTTCTGTGGTGCAGCAGATAATGAAAACACATACCACCTCTCCAAATGAAGGGGGTTGAGTTTGAATCAGACTGTAACAAAACAGATTACTTCACTCCACCCAGTAGTGTTCTACCTGTCAGGATATAACTAAGCACACTTTATCCTGTGTGGTTACAGGGTCCAGTTCTGAACAGTGGCATCAGTACCATCCTGAAGATGCCATATTTGAAAATTATTTTCCAAGAGTCGGCCAGAAAATAAACAAACAAAGGTAGGACAAACAAATTGGTGAATTTACAATAAGACTTTCAGCATTATTATGAAATCTGAATAAATGTGGAGTGTTAGTTACACTGTCTCATTTCTTTGAAAAGTCTTATTTCACTGTTAGCATCTTCATGAAACTAGTTTTCAGTAATAAGTTGTAACAGCATTACAGATTAATGGTACCTTTATTAATAAAGACTTTTGTCCCACTTTCCTCTCCTGCTGCCCACACAAGGGAAGTGCTCTCTTCACACACAATTTGCTTTGTGCTTCAGTGTGTGGAAAAAAAAGTCGTCTTTAGACTTACAAGTATTTTGCTTTGTCTACTCTTTGGTCTCTTCTCTGGTTCTTTCCCTCCAACTTCCACGTTCTCCGCTTTTTTCCCAGGTAACTGACAGAGGTTTTCTAATCCGCTTATAATCAGCCAGCTCCTACTCATAGTTTAACATTCTGTAATGTTCAACTTCAGCAACAATCACTAACTAAGATCCCAGGATTTAGTATCGCATTCAGTGCTGCACAAACAATTGTACATTTTTATAGCCATATTGCATTCAGTGACAGTTAACATGGGACAAAATAAATGTTTGAGCTTTGTAATACCAAAGGAATTGTTTATTGCTAGGCTAGGCTAGCTCTGGAGAATGACACATGGCACTCTCCTTAACACTTAACAGGCAGGGAAGAACTTTTGTGGCATCTGCATTTTGCAACTGAAAGCCATATAGATATAAAGAAGACACAGACCATAAAATTTAAAATCACAGAATGGTTTGGGTCAGAAAAGACCTTTCAATATCTCAGTCTGTTATGTACTGTCTTGGCAGTCCCACTGCCAAGAGCAGGGACATGTTTCATTAGGTCAAGGTGCTCAAAGCCCTGTTCAACCTGACCTTGAACACTTCTAGGAATGGGGCATCCAAAGCTTACTGTTACCCAAAACCTATTTCCAACCAATTTGTTTTCTTAAATTCTATTCAGATTTTCTTGCATTTAAGAGCTACATACTCCTGGGATTACTTCTGTACATTTAATCCAATACTGAAGTAGTTAAAAAATCAGTATTTTCTCAGGTTTAAGAGAAGTTCCTTTAAAGCTTCAGTATAACAAGAATAGAGAGCTGTTCTTTGTTGTATTTTCTCCTATTACATATAATTGAAATTGGAAATCTGATTCACAACCAGGAAGAAAAAGTTTGTTTGTTAATAATTACACAGTACACAGTAGCTAAGGAAAATTGCCTTCTCTCCCTGTTTTCAGTCCATGTTACCATTGTCTAAATAGTATCTTAAGCAAAACCCAAAAAATTTCAATGAGGAATTGGCACTGTATACAGTAAAGCAGTATAGAATTATTTTAAATTATTTTATTACTATTTTTATTCACTGCTTAAAGTACATGGAGCAGACTGACAGATTGGGCATTCTCTGATACTTCAAGAAGTACTTTTACTTGTAGTTAGTAAAGACATAAACTTTATTAACAGCTGTTTTCACTTGAATTCATCAGAAGCAATTTCTGCTTCTTCTTGACTGGATAACAACACCAACACTGTTATGTAAAATGAAATTATCAGCAGATAAATAACTAAAAGTTACAACTTCTCTGAGTACCTGACATATGTAGGCAACATGGTTTTACAGCATCAGCAACTTGCAGCATGAACATGGTAAAAAATTATCAGCACCTCACATTTTGCCCTTTCTATTCAAAAAGTTCACCATCTACAAAAACATAGGAGGTACTTGCCATTACTCTTCTCTGAGAAGGTGCTGTTAATACAAGGCTCACCATTCTAACTTGTCCCGTATCCTAGTAAGCAGGCTAAAAACAACTGAACCATGACAAATATGAAATTATTCATATATTGAAAAACAGTCAGCAACTATACTAGTACAACACACAAAAGACATTCTACAAATTTGACTGCAATATACAAACAGGGATTTTATTATTTCTAAAGCTCAGTAACAAATTATGGTTTTACTTATTGCAACACATTTCATAATGTACTAAAAAGAAAAATAACTAAATGCAGAGTATTTCTTACAAAACTTGCAAATACATGCATTGGAAAAAGTTGGAAATTCACAAGGGTCTTCTCCCTTCTTCCCACTGCTACAATTTGCCAAGGATAAGTGTTTCCCCACATAGATACATATCCTAAACTACATGCTTTTTTGCATATTAGACACAGAATAATCTTTTCCATGCTCATTTATAATCCAGTCTCTAGAATATTCATGTTCACAGTTTGATAGTGTACTTTATAGTAGTGAATGTGTAGGTTCATTATCTTGCCTAGATGGAAAGGGCTGAGCCGTAATTCACTCTGGGAGTAGAGATGTGTGATCAGCATCTCTCTGTAGGAAGGCATGGCACTGAGTGGAAAGAAACAGAAGCATCCTCTGGGAGGAAAAACCAGTCTTGCTGAGCCTTAAAAAGAAACACCAACAGGCCAAGAAGGCTACATTGTGCATGTGAGGTATCATGGTGGCATGAGAGGCATGAGACGACGGAAACGGTGATGAAACTGAACCTTCTTTTCTCCTCCACATTAATGGCTCTGTTGTACATCTGGATTCTGGCAAGAAGGACATAATTAAAAAGTTGTTGTTTTTCCTTTGTTCAGTTGGTTGGAGATTTTTTATGTCAAAGCACAGAATCACAATAGAGACCACTTCTTTTTCCCCTTCAAGTGTGCAAATGCTCTCCTTCAGCTTTAGTAAGTAAGGAGCTAAAGTAAGTTAGTAACTGGAGGTGTGGCATTTTTCATTGATGATCTCCCACAAATTTTTAAGAAATCAAATGCATGGCATATAACAAAGCTGTTAGTTACAATACCATTCAGATGCTTTCAGACAGCAAAATTCCTTTGGCTTAACCATAAAAGTTTGAGGTTGTAGATGCTGAACTATGTTAGAATCCAGTGAAAACAGAAGAATTTAAATCACTGGCACACCACTGCTACAGCTACAGCTACAAATGTCTCTCACTTAAAACAGGGGTAGAGGTAGAATATATTCGTGAAGAACAGTTAATTCAGTAAAAATATGATGTATTACAGCTATCTGACATAGTTCTGTGTGTTCACCACTCTTCAAATGGTCTACTGACAACTGCATAAACATTATAAGATAATATGCTTACATTTAGTGGATGACAATAATTATTCAGATGACTCTCCAAGAAGGCCCTTCAACTTCTTCTTCAGCTCTCTGGTGGTTTTCTTATAGAAAAATAAATCTTTTTCCAGTTGCTGGATTTTTACTTCATACCCTTTCAGGGTTTCTGCAATACCTTCACTATTTTGTTCTAGGAAAATAAAACTAGTTTAAGAACCAAGTATCTCTGTCAAAAATCAAGATGCCCAACTAGACAGAATATCTTGATAGCATTTTGCTTGCAATCTGCATGTTTTAACTAACATGAAATAAGATCAAAAAGGCTGTGCCAATCCCACCTTTTAGTTGTAATCGTATTTAGAAGATCAAGATCAACAGAACCGGTATCTTTTCAGTATCAAACTTTTCAGTATCAGTAAATTCAATATGAAAATACAACAATTCTGATACTGCTTTAAAAAAATACTCTGTTTTGCATTCATACAGACCCCATGTGTCTGTTGTGTACTGTCTTGGCAGTCCCACTGCCAAGAGCAGGGACATCTTTCGCTAGCTCAAGGTGCTCAAAGCCCTGTTCAACCTGACATTGAACACTTCCATGAATGGGGCATACATTACATAGTGATAGAATTAGTGACAGCCAAAATATATCTCTGAACCTTATTCTTTTTTTCACTTGGAATACAGTATTTCTCTGTTAATGACCAAAAAAAATACTTGGTGTATAAACCCACCCAAGAAGAAAATACCTTTGAAATGATTCAATATAAACTGTATTTTTTTCTCATGTTCTTGGCGCTGGTGAGTCAGCTGCCTGTCACACTGCAACTTGAGGTGTTCAAGTGCAGATTCTAATTCACGCATCATATTTTTCTGATGTATGGACTTCATCTCCTGTTCTTCAATCTGCACTTTTAATTTTTGTTCAGACTCACGTAGGCCAACAATCTTAGAAAGAAACACACTTATTTTGATTTATCAAACAGTTTTAAGAAAACATTTTATCCTTCAGCCTAATAGATTAAAACATACAAAAGCACTGGACCTCTACAAGTAATTAAGCTTATACTGGAAATAGACTTGCCACTGCTACAAGCTGGCACTTCAGAACTAAACTGCATACATTTTGATCACATGGACTAGTGGATTTTTTTAATACCCTGTGCAAAATTTAAACTGAAAGAACATTTATTTCCAGATTCTGAAAAACTTCCAACTTGCATACCACAAACAAAACTTTTTTACAAAATCACCAAAGGTTCACCCAAGGTCACAAAGACACCATGACATAATGCATTTAATATTTATGTTTCCAGATACCAGTATGATTCCTAAGCACGTAGCTGCACACACTGCAGAGAGTGTATGCAAATCAGTTTATACTGGTGTCGTGGTTTGACACTGGCTAAAAGCCAGGCACTCACGAAAAACTATTCACTCACTTTCCCCTGCTATAGTTTAGCAGAGGAAGGGTAAAGAAAAACTAAAGGGCTCATGAGTTGAGATAAGGACCAGGAGGAAACACTCTGAGGGCAAAACAGGCTCAAATTTAAATGGTATAATGAAAAACTTACTAACAGAATTAAAAGAGGATAATGAGAACTAAAATAAAACCTTTATAACACCCTTTTCCCCTGCCTCTAGCCCCTCCTTCCACTGACAACATAGGGAGACAGGGTGTGAGAGCTTTGCTCAGTTCTTTCACTTGAAAGCTTTCTTCAGTTCACTTAGGGAGAGGATTTTCTTTTGCTATGCTGTGGGGTCCTTCCCATGGGAGACAGTTCTCTGTGAACTTTTCTAGCGTGGTTCTAATTTTCACGAGCAGCACTCCCGCCCGACCTGCTGTAACATGAGTCCCTCCCACGATTAATGCAGTCTTCCCAAAACTGCATAACGAGGGTCATTTTAGTTCATGAGGTGTCATCTTTTAAGGATAAGCTGCTCTAGTTTGGAAGCAAGGGCTCTCTATCTTCTCTCTCTGAGTTTCCCACTAAATTACAGCTTTTTAGCATACAGTCACTCCAGCATGAGCACCTTTTCTCACAGGCTGTGAGTGGATCTCTGCATCCCCCTGTGCACTTCATGAATTACAGGGAAACAGTTTGTTCTATTATAGTCCTCATCACGCCTTGTAGAAGAATCACAGCTCCGATGTTTGGAGCACCTGCTATTCCTTCCTTTCACTGACCTTAGTGTCACCATCCTGTTCTCACCTCACCTCCTTCACCTTTTTTCTGACTCAGGAGAAAATTGTTGTCCGTAGGTTCACTTGTTCTCAAGTTCTATCCATTGAAACGTTCTTACAGGGTTTTGCAGAGCTATATCGTTGATCTCATCTGGGCTCTGTACTGGGGAAATGCTCGCCATGCCCCTCGCTCTTGGCCGCATGGTCGCCACCGTGCCGCCGCATGGGCAGTGCTGGCCACCGCGGGGCTGGCACCATTCAGCTCCTCTCCTCATGCAGGGTGCCTGAAAGGAGACGCCACTACCGCCACCCCTGCCCTTCTGCCCGCAGCACGGCTGCCTAAGAGCGGCCAAGCAGGCGCAGTTCTCTGCAGACTGTGCCGAGATGGCTGCAGCCACGCCGGGAAAAAGAAGCTGCCCCTGCCGCCCCTGCCTTTCTGTCCGCGGCACGCCAGGCTAGAAGCGGACAGGCAGGCAGTGGCCGCATGGCCGAGGCAGCCACGTGGCCACCCCGGCGCCCCCGCAGCCCTCGGAGAAGAAGAACTGTGCCTATTTTTTTTCCTTCTTAAATATGTCATCACAGAGGCATTACCGACTTCTCTAATTGGGCCAGCAACATGTCCATTGTCAGAACCTTCAGAGATTGGCTCTGCTGCGAAGCTTCGAGCAGCTTTCTCTCTCAGAAGCCACTTCCGTGGCTTCCTCCGCCTCCAGTAGAAGCCAGGCTATGTTTAACCAACACAATCAGATTTAGGAAAAAGACAATAGGAATAGCAGCCTGAGTTTTATGAAGCTTTCTGAAAGCCTGCAACCAGGAAGAATTTGAATACAACATCACTATTTAAACATGTTGTTTCTCCTTAAGTTAGCAACACAGAGCACTGGAAAGCAGCAAGGTAATTTCCAGATATGCAGCACCTTTCTAGCTAACGACATCAAAACAAGATATACAAAGTTAACCCACGAGTATCCTATTTAAGTTAACATAAAAATTGAAAATAATTTAATAGCACATCTATGTAACCTGAAGATGTATTTACCAAAAGCTTCCTAAATTTATTTTTGTTTCCTGGCACCTTATCAATATCTAGAATAGTAACAGAAAATGGGATAAAATATTATTCATTAGCCAAAACAAACCTTATTGAAGTAACTGATGATGATTGCTCTGAGCTCAGCAGCAGATAGAGAAACAAGTTTCCCTATTACATTATGCTTGCTCTGTAAAAGACTCTGGGAAGATGACCTAAGTAAGTGCTGGCGATTATGAATACTTTCATTCTTGTAATCAATTGCAGCTACAAGGGCTTCAATTCCTTCTTCTAGCTGGAAAAGAATATGTTCTTCCTACAGAGAAACACATGAGTGAGATCTTTAAAAAAAAAGCTCAGAATTAATCATTCAAGACATCTTTAACTCCATTCTCAAGACCGAACCTAAACTTAATGGTAGTATGAACTAGTTGTAGCACAGACAGTGGAGTTGGAAAAAAAAAGAGGTAGAGTGCAAATCTAGAACATTTGTCTTTTCCTGCTATAGCACTCTTGCCACGATACAGAGGTTGATCAAATGGCTCATCACAAAACTAGAAGTCATGTATCTCTTTTTATTCTTCCCTCATCCTCACCACAGTTTGACTTCTCCTATTATTTTTTTTTATGTACTAGTTTTCTGTCGGATTAATGAATTAATCTATCAGTCAGTAACGAGTTTGGTGACCATGACCTGTGTAGGGAAGTGGCAGAAATGCCTGGCCTGAAGCAGTGCAGATTTTGATGAGTGAGGCAAGTAGGGATCTTTCTGGAACATTATCACCTCAGCCATAGTCTCATATTTCTTCTCAAGACCTAAAAGTAATCTGTGCATTTTATATGAATTTATTTTATCTTCAGCATAACAATACTGATCAACTCCAAGTAATGGGCCATCCATGTAATATAACTTATTTTCACTGTAAAAATATGTAGTCCTTCAGGCAAAGTTTGCTTTTTTCACAGGATTCCATGAAAAAAAAAATCAAGGGGCATCACTATGTGAATACATTGCTTGTTCTGTATCCTGACATTAAAATACCTGCCTGTGATAAACTGATTAACTTCTAGTTCCCTTACTTCTCATCATATGACTCTTAGACCAACAGAGTTTGGCAAGGGACTATCTGACTTATGTTCCTCTGATCTTAAACTTCATGCACCACTACGTAATTGCTGCTATCATAGCAGTACCCTAAAATCGCTATTTACAAAAGTATCCATCTTCTGCTCCTTATTTCTAGCTTACCTGATATTTGGAGACATTTTACATTCTGACTGAAATTCTTTATTATCAAACAATACCTAAAACCTGTATTTATCTCAGAGGTGATTACTTACTTCAGTTGACAACACTTTGCCATCTTTCAGTTTCTCATCCATACTATTTCTCCTTCTGAGCAGCTGATTTCTTTCCATTTGGAGAGCCTGAATTTTTTCCAAAATGTCTGACTTGTCTTCAGTGGTGCTGCCCTGAAGCTGCATACTTTTATCACACAGCTCCTGATCCAGCATACTCAAGCGGGTAGACAATTTCATACTGTCTTTGTTTAAAGCCTGAAAAAAACCGCACAGCAACCAGATATAAAAATGAGATATTCCTTTCCAGTAAGAAAAAATTAGGTGACATTCTGAAGTGAAAAAATTGCTTGTTTCTTGCAACGGGACCTCATTTACTTTGAGTGGATCGATACCATTGGAAAAAAAAGCTCAATGTGCAGTTTTCTACATAATAAAAATTATAGGCGCTGGTCATTATATGTAACAATGACACTTTGTATTCACTCTTTCTACTGGAAAGTAAATATTGCAAGATATTTCCCTGCTATGTTCTCTAGATAGCAGAAGGACTTAGTCATAGTCATAAATAATATATCATAGATACATCATTTAATGCTCTGCAATAACAGAATTCCACAGTTCAGAATTGTTTTGTTTTGTTTTTTGTTTTGTTGTTGTAATTCTGGGGAGAAAAAGTGAATAAAAATTATTTTCTTGTGTTAATTACATTTTAAATGTCAATTGGTCAAGTTACATAAAATCTACATCACAGTGGTATAGACACAGGAGGTCCCTTGAGAGCCTCCTCTGCTAACTTATCTGCCCTCCCCCACCACCAGTCTTTCAGTTAGCCTTATGACTGTGGTGAGTTTTGTGTTTTTTTCTTGAATCACCTGGCTAGATCTCAGTTTCTTGATTTCCAAGTGGCTTTTCTCTTGCAATAGTGCTTCTTTTTTTGCTACAATGGCTTCTCTTTTCTTTAAATCTTCCTCTAGTTCTGTTAACTGTTGGCGCTGTTGAAGAATTCTTTCCATTTCTTCATCCAGCCACTTCCTCTGCTCTTCTAATTTCTAAAGTTTCAAGAGAGATCCAGAGAGCATTAACCAGAACATTCTGAGTCAGAATGTTATGATTATGTTTTACCTTTCCTCAGAATTACTGATAAAACTGTAGAAGACATTAACATTTCTAATGTCAGTATTAATTCTGCAACAGAGTAATACTGGACTGACTTAAAAGGGGCCTCAGCAATATTACATTGCTACATTTCATACAAACAAACTTGTATCAGATGCAGTATCTTTTCTAAAGAGTATCTTTTTAAAAACTATTTATATAAATAGATGTCATCTACCCAAGTACAGCAACTAGGTTTAGATGGTACTATGAGAATTCAGCTAGTCCATCCTCATTGCATTTTAGTTGCCCAAAACCAGCTCTTTGTGGAAAAACACTAACTGACAAGAAATAATGATGTTGAAAGAAAAAAAGACAGTAAATGACAGCTCTGATCCTGCAAGCATGGTCCATTATAAATTTATTCTGAATCCACAGCTTATCAGTGGATATATTCCTGTTAAGGTTAAAAGTTTCCTTTATTTAACTTTTTAAATTTCTTTTCACCTTTAAAGACTTAGGGTAATTCATATTCCTGGAATATGAAATAATGTAGGTGGCACTGCTACATAGGACACATACTTTTCTAACGCTGTTATCAACAACCAAAACCAGAAACCACTGTAAATTATGTCAGAGTAGAAACCAAAACAAAATAAAACACCTGAACAACACATGGAACACTTAAAACACAACACATCCAGGTCACCCTCAAATCTACCAGACAACCAAACCTGATGAATTCAGATTTCTGAATTTGGTATTTTTGACAAATTATAGGGGGGGAAAAAGAAAAGACCCTAATGGCCCTCCTTTCTTTCATTCAAAAAGAGTAGAGTACAAGAGCTTCTAGGCTCTACTCCCTTTTTTTGCTACTGCAAAACTAAAGACGACAAAACTATGATGGAATACTCTACTTCCAAACAGTTTACAAAAATAGATGACGAGGGATGAAGAAAGACTTTTTTATTTCAGGGTTCACATATATTTGGAATAGATTAACTACCTGCAGTTTCTGTGGAGTTCCCACTGAGTTATTTTTCTTCTTTTTAAAAGCAGCAATTTCTTTATCCTTAAGTTTAAGGATCTTCTGTTGTTGCTCCATCTTAAGTTGAAGTTCCTGTGAACAAACAAAAAGCACCATTCTTCCAACATCAGTCAGTCAAATACTTTTCATGTGAGAGTCCCCACAAGATATAATCTGAAATACTGACCCTAAATTTATTTATAAAATTGCAATTCAGAACTAGACATCAGGTAATAAAATGCAAAAAAAAAAAAAAAAAAAGCTGAAAGAGAAAGGCAAAATGGAGGTTAATGTAAAATGTTTACAATTTCTTTGGTGCATTATCAAGAAATTCATTAAGTCATTATTGAAAATAAGGGAAAGCCTGGTGGTGTAGTTTATTGGGGAAGCAGGGGCAAAAATTATTCATCCTAATCTTTGCCATAGGGAAACAGGAAGAATCCTACTTTAATTTGTTGCTGGTCCTGCTGAAGCTCTGCTTCCAGTTGCTTCTTCTTTTCACTCTCCTCACACAGTCTCTTCTGTATCTGGGATTGCTGACGCTTCATCTGAGCCACTTTCTGCTCAAGTTCTCTTGCTTCTCTCTCACTTTGTTTAGATAATGAAGCCAAATTCTTGGTGTCTTGCTGCTTCTTCTGTAAGGTCTGAATGTTCATGTCAAATTTCAGCTTAAGAGCAGGAAAACTTTTAACTAAAATATGACTCAGCTTCTTTCTTTATTTCACTGAATTCTTAGGGTCAGCAAGATTTACTAACTTCTGCTCAAACAATCACTTGTTCTTACTTAGTTTCTGAGCTATCTGGTGAAGTTGGCAGAGGCAGAATCAAACAACATGAAAAGCTACGGTTCATGCTTGGCAATACAGTGAAAGTACTAAAATCTAGCAGAAACCACAGTTCTGGAAAATTTGCAGAGACACAGTGTCAGAATGCTGCTGCCAGAATGCTGGTGTCAGAATCTGGTCCTGAGCTCAAGTCAATAAGCAACCTACCTCTTTCTGTATGGAACTTTTCTGACCTGTCATTCTAGGATTGAGAGACAGAGAGCACCTACGCTGGCCCTATACAGAATACTAACTTAAATGTAGCAGAACTTAAAAATAGAAGGTCAGTGATAAACAAATATGCCTGTGTTGTGCCTGATCTTGCAAAGCATCACAGGGATTCGCTTAGAGCTAGAATTTATATAGTATTTTCATAAAACAACAATTTTATTTACAGCAGGTAATAAATTTGTAATACCTCTCTTGGATAAGTCCTTCTACTGGACTATATACAATGATGTATAGAAATCTCATATCTCCCAATGCTTTCTTAGCTTCTTACATACCAAGAAGACATTTTATATATCTAACCAAGTAGATGTTAACCAGCACTTTGAGTATAATAGTATTAAGTTTCTCACTAGCTACTTCAATCCAGCCAGTATCCAGCATGTAAAAACAGGTAAGAATTTTACAAGCAGAGTGTTAAGGTTCAGACAGTGAGACAGAGATTTGCAAATCTTAATAATCTGATCAGAAATACCTGCACTTTCAACTTAGCTGCCTCCATCTTCTTCTGGCACTCTTTCTGTAACATGACTTTCTCAGGAATGTCTCTCAGCTCTTTACTGTCCAGCTCCTGAAGCTGCTTTTGTGTTTCAGCCAGTTCTCTTTTGGCCTGCTCAATTTCTTGCTCCAGTTTACTTATCTTCAAAGAATACTGCCTGCTTACAGACTGAGCATCCTTACCTTAAAGACAGCATATACAAATAGTTTAAAACCAGCATGATAATCAGTTGAAATGTAATACTTGCTTTTGGAGGTGAAATATTACTTACTTTGTTCTGACTAAGTCAGTAATTTCTGATACATTTTCCAACACTAAAGGAACCTGCAGTTCCCTTCTAACTCTGAAATGGAGATAAAGAAAGTCCTAAATCTGAACATTTCATGAGTCACCTCATGCCACCAAATGAAGTGCCATCTGAGTGCCAAAGTTAAATTCTTCTGTCTACTGTAGATATTGGCAAAATGGCTATCCTGCATTTCATAATTTTGTTTGGGTTTTTTTCAGAAGAATATGTCATTTATTACTCAACTTTCAGCTTAATACTTAGTAAATAATCTTGGATTGTGTTTCTACTCTGTGACTTGTCCTGTTCGGGCAATATGGGATGGAACAGAATCTTTCTCAGACCACCTCAAGAGAAGGCAAACAAAAGAGAAGAGTGTGATTGAAGGGGCTGGGGAAAGAGATCCTTCCTATCATCACAAGGCTAGTTTCTATATCAGGACAGATGTGTAGGGATGTAGGCTATCAGGGACACTGACTTTTTCCTTCATTCACTTCTGACTGCCATTTCTCTACTGTTACAGAATATAGAATATGGAAGATACAATAATGTATCTTTTCTCCTATCTGAGACACTATGTCACAAATACATGTCTACAAAGAGATCAGTAGCACTGACCATACATTAAAAACTACACTGCTGTTGGATAAAAGCAATAATCAGCAAAGCACAAATAATATTTAACAAATAATCTTCATATCATAGTAGAGTAGGCTTTAATCAAAATTTTCAGTGTGATCATAGCAAGTAATTAGCACAATTTATGGATTTTTAGGTTGTTAAAAGTATTATTGTTGAAGATAATAATGTAAAAACTAAGACATACAGGACTTCAGGTTTTCTGTGCCTTTTTTTTTTGTTTTGGAACATCTTCATTCCCTACAATATCCAATATCCAGTATCCCTACAGTAGCCAGTTACCTGTTCTTACTAACTCCTTAATAAGTTCCTCTTTCTTTTTGATATTAAGTGCAAGTTCTCTTATTTTTTGCTCAGCCTTAGCAAGTCTCAACTCTGAATTCTTTAGCTTCCGCATGTTAAAAACATGAATTTTCTGGAGGCTGTCAATCTCTTCACCTTGAAAAAAACAAAGCAAAATTGGGTTACAAAATCTGGAATAGATGCTGTATTCAAAAGGAACTGCTCTGCAATATTGACTGCGTGCAGTTCTTCCATATGAAGTACAAGAATCAAAAGGAGAGAAGAAAGCAGGGTATTTTTCCCTGCCATGTGTCTAAACAGGAAAAAAAAGGATGGTATGCACTTGCATTTCAAGACCCTAAGTCTGAAAAATATTCCAGAAACCACTTCAGTAATTCTGGTAAGATAATAGCATCCATTTTCTTTGAAGCAGTACTAAAGATTTGTATCTCAATAGCTTTCTGATAAGTGAACTGCTTTCTGGCTAGTAGGTATTACTTAGAGGTTACTAACATCAGCTTCAGAATGGGAAACAAAAACAGAAATTGGAAAAACTACATTGAATTATAACCAGAAAAATATTTGTAACAAATACATATATTTTTCTGGGACAACTAATTACATGTGATAAAGACATTATTGCATATTCTGATACTGTAGTAAGATTTGCTCTAGTGACTTCCATTATACCTGTGGTTGTGTCAGTTTGCAGCGCAGATTTACTGGACAAACCAGACTTGTCTACCTGACATTTCATGTCACTTACATCAGGAAGGAAGCACAGAGAAGTATGATTTTGTGTCCATGTTCGGTTTATGGAACGCCTATGGAAGAACAATAAACATGCTACTCTGCAAATACACAGGGATTTTTTTTTCTTTAAGCATCATGCAAAGTAGATGAAGCTCAAACTTACAAAAGCATTTATACCTTCTTTCTTATCCACACTGCTCCCACACACACCATCACCCAATCCCCCAGTCTTCAAGGTAGAGTCTGACTCCCAAGCAAGGGTTATGCAATCTTTGCTAAACTTACATATATTAAACTTATTTTGCAGTATGCTCAGTTGGTCCCACAGATTTACTGTAAGTATCATTACACATGGTCTCATACCATGGAAGGATTAGGCACTATACTACCTTTGCTATACATTTTTCTGTAACGAAAGTTAAACAACAACAAAAAATTACTTATATGAGGTTTTCTCTTCGCTGTCTTCCTCTTCTTCACTCTGATCAGAGAGGTGATGGTGAAGGACTTTATCTTGATCTTCTAACTTGCTCAGTATTATCTGTCTGCGAATATGGAATTCTGCCATTATCTGGGCCAGGGACAAGACAGGGGGCCTGGTATGCCCCTGTCAAAAAGCACATGAAAATAGTGATGGGTAAAAATACTTGCAACAATTTAGAAATTCATTACTCATATTTTAAAAAATATTTCACCACCTGAGCTTGTAAGCAAAATTACACAGGTTTTCTGTAATAAATCTGAATACCTTTGTAACAAAAGGTTTTGCAAGAGAAGACTTGTTCCAAATGTGAAACAGGGCACTGGTAGCAATGCATTATCCCATGTACTCAACATATTGGTAAGAATAATAATTTATTTTTTATAATGTTTCATATTTGAACCCTCAAAACCCCCAGAAAACCAGCTGGGGGATGAAAACATAGCACTTGTAGGTGGGAATTTTAAGCCTAAATATTTTGGATAATTGTGGCATAAACAAATGTTACAAAACTAATTTTTCAGAGTCTTCAGTGGGAAGTTAAGCAGCAGTATCTGAGAAAGCCACCATATGTTATCATGTCATGTCTAATCATTGGCCTATAATCATTACAAAGTAGAAGGGGGAAAATTTGGGTAGACCTTACCTTTTGGATCTCTGTCCCTGAAGGCAGGTGAAAGGGGCGTACCAGGTTTTTTGTGACTGGGACACTGTAGGGCCTCCTAGCAAATGCCATGACAGCTGACCCTTCTTCATAAGCACTTGGGAAATCTAAGGCTTTCACATCTGTAAACTTCTCTAATTTCAATTTTAGCTGATCAATGAGTATTTGCTGTTCCACCATTTTCTCAGTCTCATGGGAAAAAAAATAAAGCAAAAGCAAAACTGAGCTCTGTATCATATTCACAACTTCTAATTCCTCACAAAGGTCATGAATCTTGTAAATCACCCACTGACCCTAAATTACTCTGCAGGGCACAGGCAAATTCTGCAAACAAACTGAGAATTCTATGAAATATCATCAGTCTCAGCCCCCTCCCCCACTCCCCAGTCCAGTAAAGTTTAGACACATTTTTGTTCAGAAAGACCTACCCCAGTGTCCTGTGTTACAGAAAGAGTGCCAATATGGAGTGCAACCAAATTGAGTATTCTATACCATTTCTGACAAACTGTTAATGATGGATCCTTTTCAGTAGATGCTCAGTGCACAGCTGACACCTTAGGCTACAAGCTGGGTGTTAAATGAGGTAAGGGAGAAGTGCCAAACCCTGTGAGGAGGGGAGTGTTTCTTTTTCTTCACAAATTACTCTGCAGTGCTAACTTCTTCTGGGGCCGCACTAGCACAGTCCCACCGATCCTGAGGGGGTCACCTCTGCCAGTGAGCCATAATGGCTCAACAGCACTGCCATAATGGACAGCTGTAGACCACAACTTAGACCACCAAGGATTCCCAAAAATATCCTATGACTCACAGGATTACCTCATTCCCATTTTGCAACTGCCTGCCCTGGGGGAGGTGCTGAATACTCTCCCCTGAGCCAGACCATACATAATTGGAGACTTGGGACCCCCACCACCCCTGGATGGATCCAGAGGACCAGAACTTCCACAGGGCCACCACTTTTGACTGCAACCATCACTTCAACAGTACTGCAATCACCACTCGATAGGACTGTGACCACCACCTTGGCCAACAGGATGCCGGTTTGTAGTCTGACTCTGTGGGTCTAAGCCAGTTTTAACGTGTGTCATTACATTTATTTAAACCTTTCTATTAAATTTTAACTCTGACCTGAAATCTCTCTCAAGGTAATTGTATGGGTTTCATTTTTCCCACAGCACACCCAGTGTAGTTACATTAGCCTATCCAGGCATCTGGTGAGAAGTGGATGACATAATTAGGAGCTCATGCTTGCTTTATATGTGTGTTTATGGAGAAATAAAATGAGAATTAAACAAACATTTTCAAATTAAACTTATGGTCTGAGTCTTATTAATTAAACATGTATATGGGCTTCCTCTTCCACTTTGAATAATTCCACTTTAAAGATTACTTGTAATAATAAACTTAACATGTACATGATCCCAGGATCACTTGCTGCTTTTTATTCCATGCAGCCTCAGGTTTGTTGATAGTGCTAGTTTGGAGGAGACCTTATCTGCTTCTCCTACAGCATACTCCATACACTGTTCAAAAGTACTTACATTATGTAAACTGATTCATCCATAAGGCCAAGATTATATACATTTTCAACTCAGTCTATTATTTTTGATTCTTTTTGAAGTACGGTTAAAATCTGACCTACCAACAACAGGGAAGCTGAAAAATAGCTCATGATACATTCCACATTCTTCTACTACGAGTAACACGTTTTTATTCATTCTTTATGTTATTGTCTTAAATAGAAAGTTCCTTCCAAACACAAATATACAATGCCTTACAAGTTGACATTGTGTTGGAATACAATACATATTATTCCTATGTCATAGAAAATAGAATATATGTATGAATATCATATTTGTTATAATTTTGGAAGAAGTAACAGCCAACTGATCCACCTTGAAGCTATTTGTCCCTGATACAATCGCACATACAACTCCACAGTGTAACACCCATTGCATAAATACATATGTGTATAAACATTTATTACCTCCTACCTCATACCTGCGACTCTAAAAGTCCTTATTCTATCATGTACCATTAAATTACATATGCCTGTGAATACAATGTAAAATATATGACAGAAGCACTTGCTTTTCATTAGTCTACCTACATTGTATGTTTTTAAATAGAAGTGGCAGTTTAGTGAGCTAAATGTCAAAATGGTGCCTGAAAGCTCTCAAGCTTCCCTCCTGTCTCTCATACTGAAATAACCTTCTATCTACACTGTGACAGCTACCTTGTATCCTCCAAAATTTATATAAGCATTATCACAATATAAGTTGAGACTACGGTGTGCAGGCTAAAAAAACATCTAGCCAGAAGGGACAGAAAAGAAAGAAAGTGACAGAAGAAAGAAAAAGATCATGACTAGTTTACTTACCTTTAATGCACTGACTCTCCCCAAGCCATCAGAAAAGAAATGGAAAAAGGAGAAAAAGTACAATAAGGAGAAGAGCACTAGCTATACATGTTTATGCTTTTCTCTTTTAAAAATTCATATAATAACTTATCTGTTATCCATATGTCAGACAACACCAGCAGAATATTAACTATTCTATGTGCAGTATTCTCAACCTTGAAATGTTATGCACATACTAGCCACCATATATTCATTAGCAAGCTCAAGGTCTACAGAAGGAGAGAAGCAAGCAGCCTCTTTGTCACTACCTCACTTTCCACTGTGTCACTCAGTTTTCTCTACTGGTAAATGATCAGAAAGTTAAGATGGAATTCTGTCTTATAAAGTCAAAAGGGGCCAATACTCTAATTGTTAATAAAGCTATAACAAAATAAGTTTTTATATAACTTTTTAATTAAAGCATTCTACAGGATCTGTATAGTCTTTTTTAATTTCTAAAGTGTTTTTCAAAGTCTTTCAAATCCTAATCTATTAATTGTCCTGAAACTCTTCAACAATGATACAAATCTGGGGAGAGGGTTGTGTGTTGTGATTCAGGAAGCATGGAGAGCATGAATGGTTCACTTCAAGTTATGCAGGAAGCATAACTTGCCAGGCACAGCTAGGCTCATATACAGTCTCCAGAAATCACATTACTGTGATATATCCACTAGATGAACCCAACTCATTCTGCGAAACACCTCTACTTAAAACAAAATGTCCCTATTATTGACCAGTAATTAAATAAAAAAAAATCTGAGGGACCTGTTGAATGCATTCACATAGTAGAAGGATGGTTCAATACACATAAATGTGTACCAGAGGAAAAATACCTGTAATCTTTGTGTTTCTTGAGCCTCCTTTAAAAACTCCTGTTGTTCTTCCTTTTCTTGTAGTAATGTCTTTATCTGATTCTGCAGTATCTGCACTTCATGATTCTTCTGGCTAAATAGTTCTTCATCCATAACTAGTACCTGCTAGATAATAAAAGAAAAGTTCAGCTGGGCGAAACGGACATTATTATTCCTACAACTGGAATATGAATCAAAATAAAACCTCATTCATTGTTAAAAGACATAATCAGAACTGCAGAGTCTTCAGGTATGTATAGCAAATTGTCTACGTGGTTATCTGCAGTTTCTAGCAGCTATTTCTTCACTTCTGTTTCATCTATTGATTTTGTTCTGACAAGTTTCATTCTTCCAAGGGAATGTACTCACAATACATACATATTACAATGCATACACAACACATACAATAATGTACTCACAACCAAACCTAATTTATTGAAGTACACATTAAATTCAATTATTCTCTTTATTATGCTGTTACATGTA
The DNA here is from genome assembly GCA_013398275.1 of Promerops cafer. NCBI lineage: Eukaryota > Metazoa > Chordata > Aves > Passeriformes > Nectariniidae > Promerops > Promerops cafer. The sequence goes on along the minus strand of VZSE01012482.1, from coordinate 23,862 downwards.
GCTACAAGATCACAGCATCTTGTAATTAATACACTTCTCAAATGAAAATAGTAAGAACAGCTGTCCTCAACCTGCAGCTTGGATAACAGTTTAAAGATTAAAGAAACCATAAGAATGCTTCTTCATATGTTCTTGTGAATGAACTGATACTGATTGATGGAGACTTCCAAATGTTGTTACTCTTCCAGAAAGCCTGCAGAAGCCAAATACAAAGTATTGAAACATGACATCAACCCACAAACTTTCTCATTCCCACTCTTCCAATTTTTTTCTCCAAGAGTCCTGGTGGTGGACATATGAATGAGTTTGGGTGTTAGCTACAGCCAATCCACTGCGCCAGTATTTTAATATCGTTAAAGTAAGACAGCATTATCCAAGCAATAATAGCTGCTAGCAAAGAAATGTGTATGTACAGATAAGAATAGGTCCTCTACTAGTTACTAAATCTGTCTATATGCAAACCCTGCTCTAGAGTCTGTAGTGTCTCATTTATTTTAGCCTTTCTCTAACCATCTCTTCCTGGCTTTGGATGGCATACACACCTGGAGAAGTGATTTTAAACTAAGTTAAGCTCCGCTTTTACACTGTTTTGAACCTGGGAAACAGAGGTTTAAAACAAGCCACAGAAGAACATCAAGAAGGAAGGAAAAAAGCTGTGATTTAGATTGCTTGAGGAAAAGAAAAGACAAAATTTGTTTATGCAATTGCCTGATAACAATCTGTAGGTTTATCAGTTTTGGTCCAAACTAAAAATGGGTTGATGTTACAAAATTCTAACTTACTGGAGCACTGCCTCCTTCCATATGAAAAACTCAAATTAGTTTTTCTGAGGTGTTCATCTGGCATCAGAACTTCAGTCAGACTCCAACTAGTGTACAGTTGTTTCAAGTCATAAAATTAATTTTGATTTGAGATTATTTTCACTGAACAATAATCTGCATTTCTTTTCTTTTGATGCTCACAGTAAACATTTCAACTCAGCACATCCAATATATGTACTTCCTAAATTTATATGGGGATGTTTCCAAAAAGAATTATTTATTTGATCATGTGTCACTTCTGTTAGGAGACATGCTCTCAGAAGGCTGAGAGCTCTTCTCCCCACAGGTCATATCTAGGACTATTATATGCTGTGAGAGAAACAGCTAATCAGCACTACCAATATGACAGGATCCTCATGAGATATCTGCATACTATGACTCCCAGATGTTGTTTTGAAATTTTCACCTTATTTGGAAAACCATAAAGAAGTATGATGTCACCAAAAAGCAAAAGTTGATGTTTAACACAAAAGCAAATTTTAGAAAGTAATTAGACAAAGAAATCTGCAAGTTGTTTAGAAACTCAGTTAGCTAAAGTCATGGCAATGGAAAAGGAAATACAGGAGGTTTTGTGAGACCATAGCTGAAGAAATACAGTTTTGGAAATTGCTAAGAGATAAGAGATGAGACTGTAACTTTGTAGTGTTAGACAGACTAGCATATTACATACATTGTATTAGATAATATTAGATAAAAGTTGCAAAACTTAGTCCCTGGGTTATCTGTAAATTCACTGGTATCTTTGAAAATATCTGTATTGTAATTATATCTGTAATGCTTCTGACAGAGTAGTATCTTTGCAGGATTCAAAACAATTTCTGGGTTCACCCTCAGCAACTGCTGAGGGTATGCAACTAATTACACACTTCCAAAAGAAGAGGAAGTTCTCTTTCTCTCTTTTTCTCTTCTTTTTCCCCCAACTAAGTACACTCTCTCACTTCCAAGCCCCCAGTCCCAAGGAAGTATAAAAGAAAGAAAATTTGTGGGACAAGATAGAAATTGTTCAGTAAGTGAGGCTGAAGTGAAAGAACAGAGGAAACAACACAAGCAATGCAAAGGTAATTAAATAATGCAAAACCAATCACTCTGCCTCCAAAGGGTAGACTGATGCCCATTAGCTCCAGCCAACATAACTAAATCCCCCTCCTCCCCGCTTCAGTTTCTGAGTACATCATATGATGTGAAATATCTCTTTGATTGACTTGGGTCATCTGCCTAGTTGTGCTCCACCTGTCCCTGGGTGCACCCACCTATCTATTCACCAGTGTCACAGACAGAGAGAGTCGGTCCCTTGCTACTGTGCAAACACTGCAGCAAGACCTAAAATACTGGCATTTTATCAGCATTGTCAGAAATGTAAAACATGGCACCCTGCAAGCATTTATGAAGAAAATTAACTCCATCCCAGTCAGACTTAGTACAATCTCCACTTCATATTCCACACCATTTATGTCATGCTCAAGCCCCACCCTATCCAATGCAACCTTATTAACCATCCTTTCTTCCCTTCTCATCCTTTGACTCGTGCACAGGTATCATTCCTTTAGTCTATAGGGCACTCCTGTAAAATATCCATAAAATGTCCACTGAGTTTATTTAGTCCACGATGTGGGTTCTGTCTGGTTACAGTGATCACTCAGGACATCACTCATAGCCTAGGCTATGCTACAAGAATTGTTGTATGGTTTTACAACAGACCAGAACGGTCCTTCCATGGTGTCAGAGACTGAGATGTTATCACTCATGGCTTAAACACTGTCATAACGATTTTTGCCCCTTATGGCAAAATTGTACAATGAAGCTGCACCACCAAAGCCCACAGTGAATGCACCTCCTGACTGAAACCCCGAACTGTGAGTTAAACTGACTAAGGCTGTTCGAGAGAAGATAAGTGACACTATTGGTCAAAGCACCTCGGGCCTGGGAAGCAATAGATAAAGCTGGGAAAGCACTCACAGAAAAGCCAAGCTCAGCAGGTTCAGGGTGGAGGCCATAGCCCCAGGCTTTTCTGTTGCCAGGTTTGCACAAACTCTCCCCCCACCAAAGGGTGGGGGAGGAGGGTTTCTGGTGCATGTGAAAACCTCTGGTCAGAGGCAGTGAACACCCATCCTCCCCCGTGCAGACTAGCTCAGCTGCAGGGCCCCCTACCCCAGGAAAGTCATATTTATGGGAAATTCACATGAGGGGCAGCAAAGGGGGTGTCAAGGTCCATCAAAGGCCCCCTGAAGGATTCCCAAGACCCTGTGCCAGAGGACTGTNCTCTTTTACTGTTAAATAAAATATATTGATTTTTTGGTATCAACGTGAAAGCCTCATTTGGTTTTAATCTCATTTCAGGGAATAATCAAACCTCAGAGTTCTTTCCATTTTATTCAGAGAGAGTTCTCTTTGCTCCTTTGTAACTAGAGCAGACTGTAACACATGGTAGAAGCATGGGGTTCAAACCCACAGGGCTGTAAGTCCACTGAATNGTGTCAAGGTCCATCAAAGGCCCCCTGAAGGATTCCCAAGACCCTGTGCCAGAGGACTGTACATGATGCAAAATGATGCAACTGACCCAAAGTCTTTCAAGGCACAGTGTTAAACATGGGCATTCCTACCTGGCCTAAATTTATACTAATACATTTGATACTATGCTTTTGGTGGNCCTCCCTTCCTTCCTTCCTTCCTTTTCTCTCTTTATCCCTTTCTCTCTCTCTTTGCCTCTTTTACTGTTAAATAAAATATATTGATTTTTTGGTATCAACGTGAAACCTCATTTGGTTTTAATCTCATTTCAGGGAATAATCAAACCTCAGAGTTCTTTCCATTTTATTCAGAGAGAGTTCTCTTTGCTCCTTTGTAACTAGAGCAGACTGTAACACATGGTAGAAGCATGGGGTTCAAACCCACAGGGCTGTAAGTCCACTGAATCAGTATCAGAAAGAGGAAAGGGTCTACTGCATTTCAGGAACTAGTTGACAGCAACTGGAACAGTAACCTTCCTGGAAGACCCTTTTTAACCACTGCCTCTTCCCCCTTTATGTACAGACTGGTTTATGTGCAAAGTTCCAGGACCAAAAGAGGTGCACCCCGCCCCACTTCTCATATCCTTTTCACAGTCATGCAGATAGAACTGTAGGGTGGGATTTGTCATGGTTCCCCTTCTCTGAAGCAGAGGAATTCCTACTCATGGTAGGCAATATGTTCGCCTGCCCAAGCAAGGGGGTAAAGAGATTATCCACATTATCTTTTGAGTTGCTAGACCTTGTGTAACAATCTTTCCACAGCTGAGATGTAGGCCTATATTAAGGAGAGGGAACAGAGCTTCTCAGTAAATCACTAGGGCTGACAAACTGTTCTGTACAGAGCTGGTGCCACAGAGTCAGCCTAATTCAGCCTTACTAGGTTGCTGTCATATGATGTCTGTGTGTTCTGTACAGACTTCAGCCACTCAGATCATGTGCACTGTACATTGTTTGGATCTTTCGAGACCTGATTATTATCCATGTCACTGAAGACCACCTCAACCACCTCTATTTCCCTCAAACATTAAATATATTCCTCTGTGGCAGTCCACATGCCTCACTGGATGACAATATCTTCCTTAAGAGAGTACTTTGTCTTCATGATTAATAGGAGTCACCTATGGAACCTGGAGGTGGCTGACCTTCTTCCAATCCCTCTGTCAATCCCACAATCCCTAGCAAAGAATCCCAGCTGATGTGATTCCCCTACCTTTTAGTTCCAGACTGTTAGCCCTACTATTCCAGCTCTAGAGCAACCAGGTAGCAATTAGCTCATCTTGTCAGGCAAAATCTTTACACATTATCTTGCAGCTAGGTCATGGACAGGGACCAGGTAGCTTCCACCTCTCATGATTTCTGTCTCTTTCCTTTCCTATCCTGCTGTGGAACAGACTGCCTGCTCTGATTCTTCCTTTCTCCTCCTCTGAACAGGACCTGTTTCTTCTCTTATTAACGTCATCCCTGCTTCCGCTGTTTCTTCTTTACTATGAGATCAGCTGTTACTGATGAGGGTTCAGTCTCTGTTTTAGTGTCTCTGCGGCCTCAGACCAAGAGACCTTCTCAATCTCAGACCACCACAAGCCTGTTTGTGGGCTTTTAGACCAGACCCTCTTGCATTTCTAAGGGCACTGGACACTGACTTTAAAGGAACGGGGCAGATCCAACACAGCTATAGAAGTCACTGTGTTTCACCTTCACTCCTTCAAATAATGTATTCGTTTACGAGCCTGTTCAGACTTGAAATCACAAGCTGTCAGATGGCCCTGTGCTCCTGCCCAACTCCTTCCATACATACTGATACCCCAGAGATCAATCACCTTAGAGCATGTTCCTGTGTGGCAATCCCAAACAGCTGTTTAACCTTATGAGCAATAATCAAAGTCGGGATCACAACACATCAGTATGAACAGTTTGATTACATAAGGATACTGAAGGAACTGACTACATCAAGGCTATAAAAAACTGTCCTAGAGGAGAGGAAGGGATAGGTGCCACTTTTTCCCCTCTCTCCACAAAATGTCTCTCAGAGAAAAAGAGGGGGAAAGTATAATTGCTGATTTTATCCATGAGGTGGTTCTTGGAGTACTGGGATATCCACAGTGTAAGACCCAAGTACCAGACTAGGCTGATGGCCGGTGGTTTTGTCATAGCTCTCCCAAGCAAAGGAAAACAAAGTGATAAAAAGCAAACAAAACAGCAAGATCTGAAAATAGTATTAATGATTCTTGGAGGCTGTTGTACAGCTAGAAAGAAATCAAGCATCTAAGTATTGGAGGACACATACAAGTCAGCACCCAAAGCAAATATGCAGCTTCATGACCTGCAACAGTCATTCAACATCTTGAATAAACAGGTATTAACAAGTTTACTCTAGCACACTATAATCAAATCTGTTATTATCTTGAAAGCCTTGAGTCACAGACTGGGTTCCAAAATAGTCTGTTGTGGGTTACCCCAGTAGGTAGCTAAGCACACAGAACTATCTTTTCACTTCTCTCTACCCCCATCTCCTAGGAGGACAGAGGAAGAGCAAAGGGAAAGCAAAAGCAAGAAAATTTGTGGGTCAAGATAGAAACTCATCAGTGAGTGACGATGAAGTGGAAGAGAGAAAGAAAATAAAATTAAACAGATGATGTAAAAGCTATCGCCCACCACCTCCCAAGGCTGACTAATGCTCAGCCAGCTCTGGGCAAAATACAGCTAGTCTCCCTAAACCTCTTCCTCTCCCTTTTTATTGCTGAGCATCATGTTAAGTGGTATGAAACCTCTCTGATTAGTTCAGGTTATCTTCTTTGTTGCATGATTGTGTCTCCAACTGTTCATGCACCCACTAATCTATTTACTAGGAGGCACAGGCAGAAAAACAGAAGGCCTGTCACTGTACAAAACACTGTTCAGCAAGAGCAAAAACATTACTGTGTTATTACCATTGTATTGGTCACAAATCTAAAACACAGCACCCTCAGAGATGCTATACAGAAAACTAACTCCATCTCAGCCAGACCTAGCATACAAGCATAGCTAAAACAAAAAAATCTTAGAGATAAAACAGCTCAGCCTCAAGAGTCATCTTGAAACTGACTAGAGAAAATGTAACATTACTTCACTTACCTCTGTTGTCATTGATTGTATATTCAAATATCCATTAAAAAAACCTATGTCCCAGAGATTAGCCAAATGAAATTCTACACAACTGTAAATTAAATTGAATTGTCAAATTAAGTACAGGTGACAATTTTACCCATCTTTCAAAATGGAGTTCAAATTTGGGCAGATTACTTTTTCACTTAGTCATTTAAATAAACAGCTTATAATTAAATACCTGGCATTTCTTTAGCTCCCTCTTCAGCTGAAGAATTGTGATGTGATGTGGTACTGGGCTGGTCTCAGTCCCTGTGTCAATTTCCTGGAAGGTGAGAGCTTCCTTCCTTACTTTCTGTAGCATAGTGATCCAGCTCTGCAACCTGTCCCGCTGACTTCTTCTTAAACTAACATCATCATTCAACTCAACCAGAAAGGGTAAGGCTTCATCTACACAATTTCTGTAACTGAAATATTGAACCTGAAGGCGAGTGAGCTGCTCCTCAAGTGAACTGATACGGGCTCTTTCTTCATTTAAGTCCTGTAAATGCTGATTACTGACCTGCTGGCTCTGCAAAGCTTCCCGAAGCAATCTGATTTCAAGTTCCATTTCATCAATTCGGTCTTTTTCTGGGTTGTAATTTACTACTGGTTTATTTCTAATGTTTTTGGCTCTGTTGGCATATTTGAGGGAATTTAAAGATTCATCAAAGTCCAGTGAGGATGGACTTATACATGTTATCATAACAGTCTTGGCATTTCCTCCAAGGGAATCTTTCAGAATACGAGTGATTTTAGCATCCCTGTATGGAATATGTACACTTTTCCTTTTTGGGTCTCCAAGGGCACTGATGACATTGCCCAAGGCCAAGAGACCACTATTGATCTGAATTGATTCTTTGAAGCGTTCACCAGTATTTCCAGTCTTTGCTACCCTTTCTGATCCTGCCAAATCCACAAAATGAAACTTTGAAGCGATCGAATCCTGTGCAGCGTCAGTATTTTTCTGATACTCTGCAGACTGCTTCTGATGAATGCTGATGGTAAAAATGGCATGAGATCGACTGGAGTGCTCATTCATCTGTGTTGTGCCTGTGTGACGAGCTGCATTGCCACTTTCCAGCAGGCTTATCACTTCATCTGCACATTCTACTTGGAATTCCTTAGAACCAACAATCACTTCAAATACCAAGCCAGGTGAGAGTAAGAATAATTTAATTAATTCTACACTCTTCAGCAAAAGTTTACAGCAATAACTATAAATATGTATTAGAGAAACATACAAGCCTGTGTTATTATGTCATAGCATATAGCTGTAGAAATAGAAGATACAATATGTGAAAAGCATGAGGTACAACACATCGGAAACCTGCAGATATTTAATGTATGGGTCTATTGTTTCTTAACATTTGAAACAATATCTTAGACACAAGATATAACTCATTTACACATTGCACACTGCACATTACCTTTACAATTTATAGTGTAGTGCTAGCTAAAATAAGTATGAGCAAAGTCAACTCAAAGGATATTGTGCCAGTTAAAAAAAAAGACTAAAAACAATAAAATTTTTAATAAAAATTATTCCCAGCCAGAAATTATTCCCAGAAAATAATTTCTATTCTGAATAGTGCAGATAGTTGGGCCTTTGGGACAGGTATCTGTTAGTAATCTAATAAAGTGTAAGTGTATGTCTACCAAGTACTCTTACTAATCACATTTTTTATCATATTTTTCTTTTAATGAGAAATGGAAAATGTCCCAGCACAATTTACTGAAGCTGACTCTAACTGTATTGAAGAAAATAAAGAATTTAAAATATATTCTGGGATCCTTTTGAAGCAATGATATTGTTTGCAAGATTTGTGCTAAACTAGTGCTTTCTCCCAGCTACAGACAAAAAACCCATGGCAGCTTAATGTAACAGCATAATAATACTAGAGTAAACACAACAATTAGAATACAAAGAAAAAAAAAAAAAGCCAAACCTAAAACAGATTAGATACTTTCAGAATAAATCACCTCTGATGCAGATTCTTCTAGCATTTTCTTGGGGTGAACAGGATACCTATAGGGCAAGTGTTAATCTCAAAGCCTCTAAAAATATACTACTCCCCCTCTACTCCCCCTCCTCTTAATGAAGTGGTCTCTTCCACTCATTTAATTGTAAAAGGGGAGCAGATATTTACAATATAATTGACTTAACAATTGTGATTTTGAAGGAAGAAGCAATGGTTTGATCTTAAAATATTTATTCAAGTGAATAATCACACACTATTTTGTTTCTAGACAGAACTTGCAGAAATAATAATTGTGTGTTTACTTTACCATTTGTTCCTATTTCCATCCATATAATAGAACATCTATATTGCTCACAGGCATCTAAACCCCAAACTGTTTCCAAACAGCTAAACTGAGTTTATATTCTGAAACTTTAATTTTTTTTTCCTTGTCTTCATTAGTAGTGAATAAGCACTTTCAAGAGAAAGCAAGAATAATTTAGACATAAACTGAAACCCAAACCACCAAATTTAAGAGCTGGAATACTACCTGTATTTCCCTTCTCATCTTCTCGGATATGCAGCTCTTTTACAGAGGTCTCCAAATCCAACAAATCTCGAAGTTCTTCCTTGTAAACCTCTATATAGGATACCTTCACACGGAAGTTAATATTACGATGTTCAGAAATATGATGAAATAATTCCTGAATAGCCCGTGGGATTATGCCCCTTTCATCCACTGCAACTGATGCTAAAATATAAGCACAAATGTCACAGAGACCTGCAGTCATACTGTCACATAAGTTACAAAGACTGAAATTTGAGAGAAGCCTGTGATATTTAGCATGCAACACACCAAGGAATCTGAAGAGCTCATTGTTCACAAGGATTTTTGTAATTTTGTTTTTTCGTATGTGTGTCAGAAGTTTTGTTTGCATCCAGTACTAGGATTCAAATTTAAGTTCTAAATTATGTAATTTTATAGTGATTATAGTTATGAAAAATATGGATTCTGCTTTAAAACTATACTCCACAGAGTACAGATTTCTTCTTTATCCCTACTCAATACGGTTAACAATGACATCTCAAGGGTTTGAGAAGCTATAAATTCTACTTATATAAAGCAAAATCACCAGTAACTTAGTGAGACAAGATTTATGACCATAATTAATAGTAATTTCCTATTTTTTCATAGACATGGAACACTAGTGCCAAACTCTACTCTTTTTTTTTTTTTAAATATTCATCACAGGATAATGCTTCTATTAATAATCTGTGTTGTTTATCCAAGACTATGAAAGCTGTTTGCCTATGAGACAATACCAAGAATCTTTTTTACCAAAAAACTAACGAGTTGTTCACATCTAACTATTAATTTAGTAAATATATTCATTAAACTAAAAGGTTGTAATTGCAGAGCTATGATCAGCCTCAGACTGTGACATCCACTACCAAAACAATTTAGCTAGCAATGGTACTTATAGGAACATTAAATAACTACTAGTGAAGGGAATAGAAGTGAAGCTACAACAATAAGCAGAAGAGGCCAATGGTATGAGGTTCAACAAAGCTGAGTGCAAGGTCCTGGCCTTGAGTCACAACAGTCCCCTTAAGCACTACAGGCTGAGTGGGGGCAGAGTGGCTGGAAAGATGCTCAGCCAGAACGGACCTGGGGTTGCTGGCTGACAGTGGCTGAACATGGGCCAGCATGTGCCCAGGTAGCCAAGAAGGCCAATGGCATCCTGGCCTATATCAGCAATAGTGTGGTCAGCAGGACCAGGGCAGTGACTGTGCCCCTGTGCTGGGCACTGGTGAGGCTGCACCTCGAGTGCTGTGTCCAGTTCTGGGCCCATCACTGTAAGAAGGACATTGAGGGGCAGAAGTGTGTCCAGAGAAGGGCCACAGAAATGAGGCTGGGTCTGGAGCACAAGTCCTGTGAGGAGAAGCTGAGGAAGCTGGGGGTGTTTAGCCTGGAGAAAATCAGACTCAGGATAAACCCTATTGCTCTCTACTACCACCTGACAGGAGGGTGTAACCGGGGTGGGGGGGTGGGATGAGTCTGCTCTCCCAGGTAAAAAGTGACAGGACAAGAAGAAATGACCTCAGGTTGCATCTGGGGAGGTTTAGATTGGATATTAGGAAAATTTTGTCACTGGTGGTCAACCAATGGAACGGGCCTGGTTGTGGACTGGAAATGCAGGGTTAATGGCTGGACTTTATGATCTTAGGGGTCTTTTCCAACCTACACGGTTCTGTGATCCCATGATCCTAAATAAAAGAAAGACTCTACCAAGATATCTACAGTACTCTATTTATATTCATCTGGAAGAATTAAATCATAAATTTCTTTGATGTCACGGAAATTTCTATCAAAAGGCCCAAAAAAGCAAACAAATTCAACAGAATGAGCAAGTAAACAATTAAGTGCCTAATGAAGACATTTTCAAGGTAAGATAAATGTAGCAAAAATTTTCAAAACCACTACATTTCAGAAAAAAAGTTCTAATATAAGTTGCATATTAAAATGTGGAATGTGAAAGAACACTTAACAAATTGTTTTTTTCTTAGATATTTTTGGTATAGTCTAATTTATGGAGAAGTTTTTAGAACTTTAATTATCACATAAATTCTGGAAGTTTTGGGGTTTTTTTACTACAGGTGTTTTCCTTGGTCCTTAAAATTCTGCAGCATTATCTGCTATGTAATAAATATTTAACTTGCAAAGATGCACCTTTTAGTGATTAAAAAAAACCCCAAACCCAAAAATCTTTCTATAACCTACCAATGTGGTCACCGCCGATGGTGTAAGTCTTCCCAGAGCCAGTCTGTCCATATGCAAACACTGTAGCATTGTATCCTTCAGTCAGAGACACTAGAAGAGGCTTAATGCAAACAGCATAAACTTCTTCTTGGGTTGAGTTTTTGCCAAATACAAAATCAAAAGTGAAGACATGGTCCTTTCCAATGATAACTTGTTTAGCATTTGGGACTAATCTGACACACACTTGGTGGTTATGAAGTATTTCTTTGGAAAGCAGAGGTCTGACTCGGACTGCAACTTTAACTGGGATCTCCTCCATGCCAGACTCAACCCTCGTGCTTCCCACTCAGTATTCACATAGTCAAGAAGAAATCTGTTATCACTTCTCTGCTCACCTCATTCACAGTTTCTGCAACTAAGAAAAAAAGTTTTCCATGTTATATAATACAAAAGAATGAATCTCCTGAAGTGAAAAATTCAGATTTCCTAAGGAACATGTAAGCACCATTACAATCTTGAAAAGTACCTGATATAAATGCAGCTCTATTAATAACTATATAATCAATTAAAAATTAATTTTGCATCTATTAATTTCCAAGTTAGTAGACTTAAGTCTGAAAATTGCCTGATTTCCTATTTGAATATAACACAGTCATACAAAGCAACAATATCGTAAGAGCTTGTTAATAAACACTGTTGATAAAGCAAAGGCTTAAAATGGATCCTCTCATTTTCCTATTCCTGCATTCATATTGCATAGGCAACACAAACCAGTCAAAAACACCCTTTTTCTCCAAAAGTTGTATATATATACACGTTTCAATACCCTCTTCCACTTAACAAGCACAAAACATTTCTAACTCAACAGGCACAAAGAAGTGTGGTTTTAAATGTATCTATTTACTACATTCCTCTGATTTTGATCTGAAACTTTAAGCACATATGTAATTATTTTTTAGTAATTATAATTTTTGCGTACATGGCTCCTTATACTGCCTGGTGCATATTCATTCTTACAGTGCAAGCATTGCACAGTAGCACACTTGTAAATATTAAGGAATTGCCTTTCTTTATAGCTGTTCTTCACTAGAATTCAAAAATCTGCATGGGATCCCACACACATCTTTTCTGTTGTTGTAGCTAACTCTAAGAATCTTTGTCATGCAAGGTAAAGTTTGCTGAACTTCCTGCTGTCACACACATTGTCTTCAAGAAAGCTGTATTACTGAACTGGCAGAAATAAGCTAAGCCCCCCAAATTCAAGTTTGTTGAAAACTAATAGCTTAAAACAGTGTTATCTCACAGCTGCAAAGAGAAGAGCTTTTGCATTTCATTTTATTCCTTTTAGTTTGAGGACTTGGCTATCCACAGCTTAAGTTTTTAAAAAAGGAAAGCTCTATTTTATTGACTGAGCATAAGAACAAACAAGCAAAGCATGAGAATGAGCCAAGACTTGTATCATAACGGACATGACAATCAGAAAGAAACATACTAACTACAGATTAAAAACACATTTTGATTGATAACTGAGTTTAGTTACCTGGGTGCATTATTTTTTTACCTCCTAGCAAGTGCTGCTCTTAAGTGCCAACATCTCTTACTCTCTTTTTAAAGTTATATTAATAAACAAACAAACCACGTCCCGGGTGTGGGAGGGAAGCCCTATTTCCTAAGAATCTATTTTTTAAAAGAAAGTGGGAATATGAAGTATTCCCAATATGTCAAGGCTAGATAGATACTTGGGTGTCGACGCCCGCGGCTGCCATAAGGCAGAGGCAAACATACTGGCAACCTTTTCGCTTGCAGGGCTGTTGTGAGGGCGGCCCAGCAGATTTTCCGTGTTTGCAATGTCTCCAAACCTGAGGAGTATCCGGGATCGTATGGCGCGTCAGCGTCGGGAGCNGGCTCCGGGCCCTCCTTCCTGCCCTGCCCAGGACTCGGCCCCTCCGTCCGGGAAGGACTGTGAGGCGCTGGAGCGTGTCCAGAGAAGCGCAGCGGAGCTGGGGAAGGGTCTGGAGCACAAGTTCTATTAGGAGCGATTGAGGGAGCCGGAGGACGCTCAGGGGAGCCTTACTGCTCTCCACAACTGCCTGAAAGGAAGGAGTACCAAGATGGCGTTGGGCCTCTCCTCACAGGCAACAGGTGCTGGTACAAAAGGAAATAGCTTCAAGCTGTGATAGGGAAGGTTCAGGTTGGACATCAGAAAAAACTTCTTCACAGAAAGGGTGATTAAGTATAGGAACAGGCTACCCAGTCAGGTGGTAGAATCACAGTCCTTGGAGGTATTTAAGGAAAGACTGGACGTGGCACTCAGTGCTGTGGTCTAGTAGACAAAGTCATGTTCGGTCACAGGTTGGACTCAATGATCTCAGAAATCTTTTCCTACCTAAGTGATTCTGTGATTTCCCCCCTCCCTTCCTACCTCCCTCCCTGTGTGGACTGAGTCCCCCCATCTCACCCTTAGCAGTAAAAACACAGATACACCCCCATGGCACATCTGTCACCGCACTGTTTATTGGATGATTGGACGGGTTACACTTCCATCTCTGAGCAGTAAAGCATCTGCCAAGCACCTTCCACCTCTGTGCAGGTGTGAGAGGGGACAGGCAGGAACAGGGAGGGGCCCAAGAGCAAGGTACACCACAGGATCTGCACACACACCTGGCTGTGCGCACAGGCAGCCACGTACACCAATACAAGGTCAAAGCAGGAGTAATAAACCCTACCTTAACACGGGGTTGCCTGCAAAGTTTACACTGGTAATTCCAGTCAGGGCAAGCAAAAGATTAAGAGGTAATAAAACAATGGGGGAAAAAAGGCACGTTGTTACTGCATCACTAGAAAACAAAAATTTGATTTAACAGTTCCAAATTAGTGCATGACAAATCACCATATGAAAAGCAAAACAGCAGTTCAAAAGATAATGTAGCAATACAAGAGCTATCAAACTGGACTTAGTAATATATACACCGTACTCGGTGGAATGGGATATCTTTCATCTCTTCCCTGTGATCCCTGGCATAATCCCAAAGATAATAATCGAGTAGAACCGCATTGATCTTTTCATGCATGTCCTGACCCTTCTTCTGATAGAGCTCCTGAAGGTGCTTACAAATCAGTGCACAACACCAAATAGAACAGCCACGGATCTCTACCTCTTCTTTGTCTCCAGACTGGAAAAGTGTTCCTGCAGACACAAGAGACATCGATCCCTTTACAAGCAACAGACACAAGGCCAAGGACTGCCTAAATTTGCTATTTTTTTTCCCCTTCATATTTATTCTGTTCTAGGATTCCAGTTCTCAGGACTTACTCTACAGCTGTTAACAATGTTGCTATAAATTTTCTAATGGTTACTTTAATTTTACCATATTGCACCTAGAAGCTTCCCTCCCATTCAATTCAAACAACATCCTGTATTCTAAGGAACTGGTTTAGGAGCAGGGTGTACTGCAAATCATGTGATCATTTCTTTGCTTGTGGAGACAAAAAAGATAGTCTTTTATTATAGTATACTTTTTAGTATATAATCATTATACTTCATAGTATATTTTCTACCAGGATGACTGAAGTCTAAGATTTTAAAATTAAAAACAAACAACCCACCAAAAGAACCGAATGTAAAGAGAAACCGTGGAATTATTTAAATGGGAATGTTCTCATTAGGATTCATGGAAGGACAAAATGTCTATGAGGTGTATGCAATATACAGATATGCATAAAGACATAAATACACGTATGGCCATATTTTAAAAATTCATGGGTGACTGCATTTATCTGTTTATCTTTCTGAGTATTTCTGAAACTGCATAATTTGTAATTGTATGGCAGTTCTACATCTAAATACAGTCATTTTACAGTGCGAAAGAGATTGGCTTATTTTTTTTCACTAAAATTCATGGTTAGTAAGTATTGGGAAGATGAAACCATGCTTAAAAAAATGAGATCCTAGTCATATGCCAGGAACTTCATTTAAAGCAATATTTTTTTAATGGATCCTTATAATACTACTTTGCTTATTAACTAGAAGTTCAGTACAAATAAAGAGGAATTCCCATGCTTTTACATCATATTTGAATTAATGACAAAATAATTGTTTATGTAAACCTCAAAAATCCTAACTATTCTCATGCTGGAAGGTAGTTTTGCAACAGCAGCTTTTCAAAAACTCATTCAGAAACTCAAATTATCTTTGAGTCTTTTTAATCACTCCCTTATCAATGTTTAATCCACAAAACAGTTAGGTATTTCTAAAAAAGTAGCCTTAAGAGCTCACTCAAGATCATGGTTAGAGAAAAAGCTCCTTCCTGTTTCCTCATCAGTACCTAAGAAATCCCTGGGGGGGAAAAACTGACATATAACCCTTACATAGACAACATATTACATTTTAGAACTAGCCTTAGTCTACAATATTGGGCAGTAAGATTACTTGATAGAAGCAAGGACAGAACAAACCTTCACGTAGTTTCTTCATTAATTTTTCAGAATACTTCATTGCTTTTAAGTGAACAAGAACTTGTGGAATTCTGTAGTCAGCAAATATTGTCAGACTGGAAATATCATCAAAAGAGCCATCTCCTTTGCCTTCTAAAACACTCCACGTGTCAGCCACAAGTATTTGTGCCCGTTTGTAGAAAGACACCTTCTTTTTCTGAAGAAAGAAATGTATAGATTATTTAAGTGCCTGATCAATAAATACAGCAAATAACACATTAAGCATATCATATTGTTAAGCAAACATTAGTTAACTAGAACAGAATAAAACTGTAACACTCTTAAATATGTTAAAATCTAAATAATATCAAACTAGAAACATGGATTATGTGGAATGCTCATAAATAAACTGAAATAAAAGAATAACATAATAAAAGTTAGTGCAGCAAATAAAAATTGTTTAGAATATGCCTGAATCTCAGCACACATTCACAGTTGTTTACTGCCACTTGGCAAATACTGTAGTTGAACATCCAGCAACATTAATTTTCAGAAAATTCATGCAGTACATCCAACCTTTTAATTTGACAAGAGAAGCATAATTGGCATGTATTGTACTAGACAATTAAAACATTTTGTTAATCCATTTATCTGTACTGTTAAAGAAACAGATTTCAGGTGAGAACTTTAATGAATGCTCCTCTTTGTTTACTTCCAAGATGCTGTAACTATTCCTGACAGCAAATTACATTTTTTGTCCCTGAATGATATTCTCCAAAAACACTGAGAAGATCAACTACATTTCAAAGAACAACTTCCACAAACATCCTCAAAACTCCTGCCTTCCCTGTGCCTCATTCTATACTTGACATAGATGCACAAACTTACTTCTAAAGAATATGTAGATTTTGTATGTTAAATAACAAAACACCACCTTAAACATAATACGAGAAGTGGTAACAAGAAGTAAATAATTAACAGACCAAATTTTATCATAGCGCCTACTGTCCCAAAGCAAGGGTGTCATTCTTTCATAGCATTAAGAATTTTCCAGTAGTAAAGAACTGATTGTCTCTAGCACTACACCATTTCACAAGAGTAAAGAAAGGCAGAATTAGAATGGAACTTTTCATTTCATGCTGCAGTTTAATTAGGAAGAAAAATATTGTCTGGGACTCATCCCTAGACACATAAATCTGAAATTTCATTGTTTCAATTGTTAACTTTTATGTTGCACAGAACATATTAAGTTTATACAAAAATCTCAATATGAAAAAGACTATGAAGCATTTTGAGTAAATTTTCCCACTATTTATCAGAAAGCAGGGAAAGCACTAGGTGGATGATACTACATGTCAAAGAGGAAGAACTTAAGAACTTTTTTACTGTGCAAGTGACTGCACTGGCACAGATTGTTTAGAGAGGTTGTGGAGTCTCCATCATGGAATATACTCAAGAACTATCTGGACACAATCCTGTGCCATGTGCTCTGGGATGACCCTGCTTGAGCAGCGAGGTTGGATCCACTTATGGTATGGTCCCTTAAACCCTTATCCAGTCTCTGATTCAGTCTGTGAAAGACAGTAAAGATAGTAGAATTTATCCAAAAATGTAACTTTTATCAAAAAATGTAACTTTTTTCAACATGGCAATACAACTATACTTCTTTCATCTTTTTTTGTGCAACACCCTGCCTTTCCAGGAAATAGTACCACATACAGGAATATGTGCATCGTCTCTGCAGTACAATGTGCTAATATTAAGGAATACATCTAACTATGACCTACTGACATTAAAAGAAAGGAGGAGTACTGTGTTGGCAAAGAGCAAAAAAAACACAGCCATTTAAAAAAAAAAAAAGCAAAGAATAAGATCATGAGGATTTTACAACCTCAGTCCCAGGTAATGGATGGTAAGTAAAAGATGAATACATGCAATATATGGGAAGATCAAAATAGGACTCCACTAAGTCTCTGTCAGAACACAAAAACCCTGATACCCTGAGTACAATATAGTCTAAAACTTAAACTGCTGTTGGGTATCAAATGCAGCACAGCATCCAAATATGAATTATCCACCAAGGACAAAAAAATATTTTAGAGATTTTGGTCTTGGTTTGCATCTTCTTTTTCCGATAAACTAACACTGGCAATTTCTGTGATTACATGTGTAATTATTAAGTGTTTTGTATACGTGTTTGGAAAAATATACAGTCAAATAATTGCGTT
The DNA here is from genome assembly GCA_013398275.1 of Promerops cafer. Lineage (NCBI taxonomy): Eukaryota > Metazoa > Chordata > Aves > Passeriformes > Nectariniidae > Promerops > Promerops cafer. The sequence goes on along the minus strand of VZSE01012482.1, from coordinate 6,030 downwards.
AATTTTAGAAGCTTCCCTAGAAGGTCAGCTGTAGCAGTCTGTGATAGTATGACGCTAATGTAGGACTTAACTTATAATCATATATATTTCTCCTTTGGGGAGTTACTGAAAAGCACTGGTTTGCTGTTGGATATTTCACCATCTTTCCAGTTCCCTCTTAACCCTTTAGAAGTCTTACTTGTGAGAGCTCAACCTGCTGCCATAAAAATAATGTGATCCATGTCACCACCTTCAAAATACACATCTTGCTTAATGAAAGCAGAAAAAAAGCTTCCATATTCATGCAACAGGCTTTATTACTAAGTCAGTGCTTACGGTCTGGGATCATTTTTGGAACACCTTTTCATTCTGTAGTCTGCTGCTGCTTTTAAGGAGGCTTGTTTTATAAAGCACTCATCATCATCTCATGAAAGATATAACATCAATGAGTACAGTCACTATAAAGATAAGAAAATATCACTTTACTTAGAAAATATTCCCTTCTTGATCATAAAAATTGTCAAAATATTACTTTATATGTAAAGAAACCTCAAATAAACCCAAATAAATGAAACCAGTAGCTTCAAAGATTAATTCAAAAGAACCTCTGATTTTTTATGTAAATATATTTTGTTTCACAGCAGGAGACAAAGGAAAATAAAATGACACCTCCTACTGAAGGGCAATAAATGCAATAGGTTCAAAGCTTCAGTGACTGGTATAACAAGAAGTTGAAAAGACTGCACAGACTAGTAGTATAGGCTGTATTGTCACTAACAAAGTCTTCTGGATTTAATGATGTAACAGCTGACTACTACTGCACATGCAACTGAGCACATGAGCTGCTATGTAAGTCACAGGTGCTAAATGAAAATCATGCCTGTACAGGTGAAAACTGGGAGACAATACCAGATGATCCCTGTTTAATTCCCATCAGTTTCTTTCAGTAAAAGCTTCAGTATACTGTCAACATTTGTAAAAGTGTGGGTTACTTCTAATCTGTAGTCATTTGAGAAATGCCTGTTGAATCAACAACCGTTACAGGGTGGGGTCCCAATAGCTGTGCATTAATTCTACCAGATTTTCACTTCCTTCATTAGCTGCAGAGAGCCTTAAGGTAAAAGAAAAAGAAGATGGCAGGAGGAGGGTTGTCCACAATTCAAGGGAAGCAAAAAAAAAAAGCAAAAAGGATTCCCATTTTTCAGGCAGGAATTATCTCAAATAGTTTGCATTTTTAAGGAGCACAAAGGAGGTGTGATCTAATTGGGAAGGCAGCGTATACCAAAAGAAATTACAGTAAAGTGATAAAGAGACAGCATATGAGAAAAAAGGTACTCCTCTGGTGGGAAAAAGAAAGTGACTCTTGCCCTGACCAGTTGTGGACTATCAAGAGTCTTTTACTGTTACTAAATAGTAGGATTTTTTTTCAGACCTTTAGAAATGCTTACCTCAAATAGAGCTTCATCTCTGTAAGAAGGAAAATTTTCCACTACAAGATGTAGCAGTTTCTGAGCACTCTTCTCACTCATTTTAACACAGGTGAGGAAAGACCCTCCAAACTTCTCTAACAGAACTATTCCACTTTCGTTCAGCACCCGGTGTCTTTCTTCAATCAAAGGCAAAGGCACGTCTGTGTCAGAGCGAAATACGTGCCTAACTTGGTCAAGTGTCATGGTGGCAAAATAGGATGCACTGGTGATAGGTATTCCTTCAGAAAAGTGAAAATAAGATATTTAGGCTATCACATAACATAACACATAGACCTAATGCAGTGGTCTGCTAAAGGAAAGCACTTCTATAGAAAAATCTAAGTCCATCAGCACTTAAACCCACCTTTGCTTTCAGCGATAACGGCACCAGCCCTGCTAACAGAGCTGCTCACAACTAAATTTTTGAGTGCACACAATGTTTTCTTCCACAGCAAATTTCCAACACACAACCATGAAACTGTTGTTTCATACTTTCATTACATACTTTTTGTATGTAATTTTCCCCATTGCTTTGTCTTCGTATTTTAAGTGTGATGTTTAAATAGCACACTGGCAAATATAGTCAGTATATAACTAGTTTAGTCAGAATAAGCCTGTTTTCCCATGGATCCTCATCATGTTGTGCATTCACAAAAAGTGTCTTTATGCTAATACCCCCTTAATTTACAAATAAGTATGCAGAAAATTAATTAAAACTTTCATCTATACCTACTAACAGTTGGGGCTTTTTTTCTGAGAACAGTAAAAAGAGTGAATGCTAAAGTACTGGGTTTAAATACGAAACTTTAAAATACTGGTTTAAAATATTGGTTTGAGGGGCATATGGGTTTTCAGACTTACTTTAGGCACTCTAGTATTTGATTAGTCCAGAGAATTCTCGCTTTATGCCTCATTTTTTTCATTTGCCATGGAAATATGCAACTTAACTTAAGAATACAAGTGAAATAACCCAAGTGACGCACAGCTGACTATTGGCAATCTTTAAAGTCTTTCGAATGGAAGTACAACCCCGTTAGAGCCACGAGTTAGGCAGTTTCAGTACAAGGGTATTTTGAAAGCACTTCCAGTACCCTTCCCCAAGCTCTAAAGGACGCCTGTATATACAGAGCTACTGACACAGCGAGCAGCAGCTCCCAAGAGCGTGTCCCAGTTCCGAGGCGCCGCCTTCATTTAATACACGACCCTCGGCTTCCGACGCCCCTCGCCCGCAGCCCAGCCCCGCTTGCCCGGCGCTCACTGACCGTCGTCCAGGGCCCTGTTGACGGCGGCGCACAGCGACCAGTAGCCGCTGTAGGTTTTATCCTTGTACTTCACAAGGTACTTGCGGTCCTCCTGCTCGGACCAGAAGGAGAAGTTGAGGGTGTCCACTAGGAACACCCAGTCTACAGCCTCCTTGTCGGCGGCGCGGGGATTCAGCTCGTGGAGGCTTTTCCACCCCTCCAGCCCGAACTCCGCCGCCGAGGCTTTGTCGAACAGGCTCTCCGCCACCCGCCGCGCTCCCTCCTCGTCCACGGAGACATCTTTGCTGTGCTCGGCTATGAACTTGGCAGACTCCAGGGGGGACGGGAACACCTCCATGCTTGGCAGGAAACACGCA
>VZSE01012478.1:47512-115666 GCA_013398275.1 Promerops cafer | reverse complement strand
CACCCGCAAGAAGAAGGATTTCCCCTGAGGTCCTAAACAGCAACAAGCCTTTACCCAGGTTAAGCAAAAGATTGTTCATGAAGTAGCCCTTAGCCCAGTCAGGACAGGACCAAATGTGAAGAACATGCTCTACTCTGCAGCCAAGAGCTATAATTTGTCTTGGAGCCTTTGACGAAAGGTCCCTGGGGAGACTCAAGGCTGACCACTAAAATTCTGGAGTCGAAGTTACACAGTGTCTGAAGCCAACTGCACCCCAACAGAGAAGGAAATTTGAGCAGCCTATAAAAAAGTCCAAGCTGCCTAAGAAGTGATTACTACAGAAACACAACTCCTTCTGGCACCCCGACTACCGGTGCTAGAGTAAATGTTCAAAGCAAAGGCTCCCTCTACCCACCATGCCACCAGTGCTACATGGAGCAAGTTGAATTGCTCTTACCACGCAGTGCGCCCATATTGATAAACTGAATCGCCCTAGAATTTTAAAAATAATTACAAATTAGCCTGAAAACAAAAATTTTAGTCTCACAGATGAAGAACAAAAGCAACTGACATGGGTTGAAGAAGCTCCACCGTACAACCAATTGCCAGCAGAGGAAACAAGTTACGCTCTTTTCACTGATGGTTCCTGTCGCATTATAGGGATGAAGCAGAAGTAGAAGCTGTACAAAGCCCCACATGACAGGTCACAGAGACCACTGAAAAAGAAGGTGGATCAAGCCAACTTACAGAACTGAAAGCTGTTCAACTAGCCCTGGATGTTGCTGAAAGAAAAAAGTAGCCAAAGCTTTACCTCTACACTGATTCATGAATAGTAGCTAATGCTCTGTGAAAATAGCTAAAAAAGTGGAAAGAGGCTAATTAGCAGCGTAGAAGAAAACCATTTTAAGCTGCTGAAACGTAGAAAGACATCACTACCAAAGTAGAAAGATTACCTATGAAAGTCCGCCACGTAAATGCCCATGTCCCCGAAAGTAGAGCTAATAAGGAGCACCAAAACAATAAGCAAGTAAATCAAGCTGCAAAAATAGAAGTAACAAAAATAGATTAAAAACACAAAGAAGAGTTGTTCCTAGCTTGATAGGCCCAAGATGCCTCAAGCCATCAGAGTAAAGATGCCACCTATAAGTGGGCACAAAACCTAAAAGTAGATTTAACCATAGATAGTATTTCTCAAGTTATCCATAACTGTAAAACGTGTGCTGCAATCAAACAGGCCAAGAGAGTGAAACCCCTCTAGTTCAGTGGGCAGTGGTGCAGATACAAGTATAGAGAAGCCTAGCAAATAATTTATATCCCTCTACCACAGACATGTCAAGGTCAGCGCTACGTGCCCACAGTCGTAAAAGCCACCACTAGATAGTTAAAAACCTACCCTGTGCCTCACGCTGCTGCCCGGAACACCATCCTAGGCCTTAAAAAGCAAGTCCTTTAGAAGCATAGTACCCCTGAGAGAATTAAGTCTGACAATAGAACTAATTTCAAAAATAATCTTATAAATGCTTAGACTAGAGAACATAGCATTGAGTAAAGGTACCATATCCCCTACCATACACCAGCTGCAGGCAAAGTGAAGAAGTACAATAGACTGTTAAAAACCACCTTAAAAGCACTGAGTGAAAGATCTTTCAAAAATTAAGAACAGCATCTAGCAAAGGCTACCTAGTTAGTCAACACCCAAGATTCCACCAACCGAGCAGGTCCTGCCCAATCTAAGTCATTGCATACAGTAAATAAAAACAAAGTCCCAGTAGTACATGCCAGAAGATTGTTAGAGAAGACAGTTTAAATCAATTCTGCCTCAAGTACAGACAAACGCATTCGTGGGGTTGTCTTTGCTCAGAGTCCAGGTTGCACATAGTAAATAATGCAGAAAGATGAAACAACACGATGTGTACCTCAGAGAAGTCTAATTATTAAGTAAAAATCATATGCATATATCACTGTTTACTAGATGTTACTGCCATTGTCTACACATTAAACTGTGCAAAGATGAAATAAAAAGAAATGTGTAAGTGAGAGGGTATGTATAAGTGTTAAAAGTATGAGCAAGTAAAAAACAAAGTTTTGAGTGAGTAAAAAAATGAGAGAGTAAAGAATCCTGCAGCTTTGCAGCCTAGACCCTAAATTCAATAGCTCAGTGTAAAATGCAACAAAGGCATGATTGTATTTTTTGAGTAGAACATATGGAAGTTTTTATGTGAATAAAAAGCATAATTTATGTTGTGCAGAGTTAGAATATATTAGTTTTGATAGTAAGTTGATGATAATAGGGATAGGAGGTGGAATGTCCTGGGCTGACTGTGATGTTGAATTGTATCCCCCTTCGTCTGTCTAGCCCAGAAATAGGTTTTGCACCTTTAAAACTGCATCTAAGAGTAAAGGTGGGTAGAGAAATGCTGAGTTTGTTATCAGAGACTGCACTTGCTCCCCCACATTCCACTCCTGGACAGTGTTGTCTACAGCACAAACAGATGAAGGGAACAGACCTCCTTTGCTTTTAGTTAATTTTAGCTAACTGAGGCAGAAAAAGTTCCCTGGACTGTTTTTTTTTCCATTTTCTTAGAACTGTTTAAACCTGCTCTAGACTGGAGACCCGGGGGAGCACTGGAGGCTTGCACCTTTGGCCTACCGGGGCCTAGCCTGGGTAGCAGCATTTTTCCAGCGCCAAAAAGACTAATAACAGAATGACCACCCACAAGAAAAAGACGTTCTGAATTCATCATCTCTGCAGAGCGGGGAGAGATTTTTTTGTCATTTAGTATTGTTTATTCTTTGTACTAAAAAGTGCTCTGCCTATTAAATAAACAAGTTTTTTCCACTTCTTTCTGAAGAAATCTCTTCCCAAACCGGTTGGGGGGAGGGGCTGGCTGAGTGTATTTCCTAGAAAAGGCCCCTTTAAAAGTTTTCTCCCAAATTTGCCCTAAACCAAGACAGAGAACAATCTCTGTTCTTTCTCTTCTCCATCCTTTATGTTCCCAGGCCCTGCAACTGCCTGGCTATTCCTTGTCTGACTCCTCATCTCCACCCTACCTTATCCTGGTCAAATCTGGGCCTGAGATGTGTTTAGCAGCAAATCCAGTCCTTTAAAGGAAGTGCAAAGAGCATCCAAAGGCAGTGAAATCTTTTGAAAAGAAGAGCAGATGTGCAAGTCAGGGCTGTGTCTTCTTGCATTTCCTGTAGTTTTTCTCTATCAGGTTTTGGAAGGTTTTCTCTCTGTTCTTTCCTGTGATGCGGGTGTGTCCCATTGTCCAGATCCAGTGCCAAAGGATTGAACAACTGATGAGTGGGGTCTGGGATGAAAATGGTTCTGCTAAAATTAGGGAAACAACACTAGAAGAAAAATGAGCATCTTTTTAATACCTGGGATAAAATGCTGGAAAAGGGCACTTTTATACTTGATTTGATGTCACCTCTCCTTTTTTATGGATAAAACTCCATGGTGAGCAATCCGAGCTGAAAGATGAAATGCAGGAGTTTTTGATTCCACACTGGGCTTAACTTCCTTTTTCTCCTCTCTTTCAGGACAGGAAGAACCACTGAACTTTTCCCATCCTTGCTATAGCTTTGGTGTTTGAGCAGCCAAAGCCAACAAGGGCCCCCCTGGTCCTGCCCATGGTGTGGGCAAGTCACAGGTTCTTCTTTTCCTCCTGGCTGAAAAAGGGGAGAGGAGAAGAGAAAATGCGGTGCCAGAGCTGTGTCCTATTAGGTTGTGTTTCCCTCCTTCCCCTTTCTGCCTGTCCATTGGAGTTTGCCTCAGAATCCCAAGGCCTTTTCCTGTGCAGGGTTAGGAGGCAATGGTTGGTCTCATTCATTTTATTCTTGGCCTTTTTTGGTGCTGAATTAGTCTTTTGTGTGTGTTCTGTGTCCATTTTCCCTCTTGCTTGGGGTGTCCTGTGGCTCTGGTGGAGTGGAGTTTTTTTTGCTCCATGCTGGGAGAATTGCCAGCTTGGGAAGCTCTTCTAGAAATCAAAACTAGGCTGGCTTTTGGTGTTTCTGCAAGACTTGTACTCCCAGCAAGGAATTGGGATGCATTGGTCAGGGAAGGCACAGAGGCTTTCCTGCCTTCATTGCTCCACCCTCAAATCTGTTGTTGTGCGCGTCTCTGGCTGGGGCCTGTGTTTGGAACAGGAGTTCAGAAATTGTGCTCTCTTTCCAGGAGGTGTTGCTGGTCCTGCATCGCTGCCTGGACCTGGGGGGGGAGAGACACAAGAGTGTTTTTGTTATTTTCAGGCTCCTCCTTAGGGAAGGAAGTGACAAACTGAAATGCTTGCAGGGAAAACTGTCTGAGCCCTGTGATATGGTTACATGGTGAGGTGAAGGCTTTGGGAAAGTGGGAAAGTAGCTAGACTGCATAAGATGCTGAAGATGCTAATTAGCTTCTACCTTGAAAAAAATGGCAGGGAAAAACCCCTTTCACGTTTCTGTTCCTGGCTGATTTATGCAAGGAATTTTGCAGCGCCACGAGCTCTCCGCTCTGCGCTGCTGTTCCCAGGAGTGGCTCCTCGGAGAACACAGGCTGGAGGTTGGCGGGCATCGCCATGCAGATGGAGCAATGAATGATGCAAGCAGCAGTAAGGGAATGAAGGGACTGAGGCTCTCTGGTTGACACAGTCAGTTTATTAACTCCAGAGGTCAGGGCCAAAGAGTGAGGAACAAAGGAGGGTCCAGGCCTAAATACAGGGAATAAGGGGTGTGATCTGAGGGCAAGGGGCCAATGGGATTAGACAGGGTAGGAAGGTCCAGGGAGGAGCAAGGGGCCCTGTGTCCTATCAGTACACAGGGGGAGGAATACATAAACAGTGAACCAATCAGGGGGTAAACCAGGGAGAACTTACTAGCAACGGGGAGTGAACCAGGAATGATTGAAAGGAAGATTGACAGGGGCTTAAGGAAAATTCTAGAAGGAAAGGCAGGAAAGGGATTACATAACCGGGGGAGGAGAGCAACTGCTGGGGGGAGGAGGAGACTACATGGTAGTCTCCTCCCACGGCACCCATTCAGGGTTGCCGTGGAATACTACATCTCCCCCTTTCTGTTTTAATAAAAAAATATCTGCAGTTATATCTGCTCTCTGACAATACATGAAAAGGAGATCAGAACTACAAACAAGATGAACAGCAACAAATAATAGTCTTTAAAAGAAAAGATGCCCAGCTGGGTAGTCCCCAGCGGTCAAAGAGATCAGTCCACCATGTTGGAGCAGTCTCTTCCTTGATGTCTTGAATGAGGTCCTGGAGGCGCTTTATCTTCTGGTGGACGCTCTCAGCTTGGCTGGACAGGTTGATTCAGCACAGCCCATTGAATTCCTCGCAGCCATGGCCATGGGCCAGCAGCAGGAAGTCGATGGCTGCACCGTTTTGCGGCGCGGCATGCCTGGTTGTCTGCTCGTCGTCCACGAGGTCAGAAATTGCAGCCGATGTGAGGTTGGCCTGCCGGCTTACCCAGCACCCCAGGTGAGAAATCTCACCAAGAGCCTTTGCCGCCGTGACTCACGGCAAAAACAAAGATACCGCGGCTCTTTTGGGGTGACTCCAAACCATAAATTTAGGATCGCAATTTTCATTGAATTGGGTCGTGTCTCTTTTGTGTATAGCCAATCCTTTCTGCTTTTTCCAGTCGTGAGTGATAGTCTCGTTTGGAGTCATCAAAGCCAGCCGGCCAAGCATGCACGGGCCACCCTGGAGATGAGCTGGAATCCCTGCCCACGTGTGGTCTCCTCAAACCAAGAATATCCCTTTGGGTAGTGCCTTGGGATGGTTGGCAGACAGGGCTCGAGTGTGAGATGTGTAATTACACCAACGATAGCTTTCATAACTTTTGGAATGAGGCGAAACATCTTTTTCCTTAAAAGCCAAATCAACTTCTTGTAAAGAATGTGCCTTATTGGCAGCCAACTTATAGGAAAAGGTGGCAGAAAAGGTTGCCCCTGAGGACCCCAGCAGCTCTAATTCCTGGGGGTCCTGTGGTGCATGTGGCAAGAGCCCAGTCCACTCATCCCAGGTGTCAGCAGGATTTGGCAGCTTACCAGCAAAGGGATACTCACTGGCCCGGAGCGGGATTCCTACCAGGCACGACGCCAGTGGATTTCCTGTGCTGTTCATGGCCAGGCACAGATAGTCTTGCTGGATAGTCTTTGCAAGTGTTATCCATACATTCTCGACGGTCTGTGGCACCAGCCACGCTCCGCACGCTGGAAGGTGGAAGAGCATCCACAGCAGCAGTGCCAATGATGTTAAGGCTGCAGCTTTCCTCCAGGCATCCCTTGTTCTTCCTCTGGCTCCCATCATGGTGGACTTCATTCTCCTCTTCTCGATGGTGAACTCTGGGCACTCTGCAAAGGAAACTTAAAAACATCTTTTTTAGAGGGAGATTCCCTCTTACCCCCCCGTCCCCATCCCTCTCCCCACTCTTTGTTTATAAAGAAAAGGGAGAAGGTGAAGACAGAGGGGGCAGTCTATTTCAGGGGGGTGTCGTAATAGATGTATAGGACTCTAGGCAGAGTCTGTCGGCATTTCCTCTTCCAGGAGGTGGCAACGTGATGGTCTGGTGCTCTTCCTCCTGCAGAGTTGTCACACAAGTTCGTCTTTGTTTGGTGAGGTTTGTCATTAATATACGGCTTAGTAAGTCTTCCAGGGACCCATCTGGGACCTGTGTCTGTTGATATACAAGCATATCCCCTTCCCCAGGTGATAAGGGGGTAGGGTCCCTGTACTTGCTTTGTTTCGGGTTCTTTTACCAAGACTGGCGGCTTCTCGATGAACTCGTTACTGGAAAAGAAATGCTTTAAGATAGGAGGGTTAGGGTTTGTAAAAGAACAGTTAAGGAAATTATAAGCAAAAAGTGCTTTCGATAGCTGGAGAGGTGGTGCTAACAGTCTTGTATCGGTGTTCTGTCTCTCAAGTATCTGCTTGAGGGTTTTATTGGCTCTTTCAACCATGGCCTGGCCGGTTAGATTATACAGTATCCCCGTGGTGTGCTCAGGACCCCACTGACTTAGGAGTTCCTTGAAATTTTTCGATGTGAACGCAGTCCCATTGTCTGTCTTTAGGATCTTGGGCACACCAAGGGTGGCAAAGGCCATGTAATAATGCTTTATAACGTCTTTTGTGGCTTTGCCCTGGTGACACGAGGTGAAGACCACTCCTGAACACGTGTCGACTGACACGTGTACATATTTTAAGCTGCCAAATGAGGTGATGTGGGTTATGTCCGTCTGCCACAACTCCAGGCTCCTCAGGCCACGGGGGTTAAACCCTGGGCCCATAGATAGTAAAGCGAGGACCTGGCAGTTGGGGCAGGCGGAGACAATCCCATGTGCCTGTTCTCTCGTGATTTTAAACTGCTGTGCCAAAGCAGGAACATTCTGATGGTAAAAGGCATGGCTCAGCTTTGCCTGCTGGAAGAGACTAGGGATGGGAGCGTCTCTTTCCAGCGGCATGGCCAAGAGGTTGGCTTGGCGATTGCCTTCCGTAATTGGACTGGGCAAGTCCGTGTGAGACCTGACATGCATAATATGATAGGGCTCCCTCCAGTGGGAGAGGAGATGTATGAGCTTCGAAAGCAGCTCACCTATCTTAGGGTTGTCTGCCTCGTGCAATAGCGCATGTTCTGTCCTGGATACTACTCCTGCTATGTACGCCAAATCAGTAACCAAATTTAGTGGGCCCTGAAACCTTTCAAAGGTGCAAATGATGGCAGCAAGCTCTGCGACTTGCGGGGATCCTGGAACAAGCTGGACATCAGACTCCCACTCCTGAGTGTCCAGGTTCCTCCAGGTCATCACAGACTTATGTGATTTCCCCGAGCCGTCTGTAAAAACTGTCACGCCTTTGACAGGTGTAGGGCTGTGGTACGATTTGGGGACCAAATTGAATACTTCCTTAAATAATTCGTGGCCTGGTAGGTGATTGGAAATTTGGCCTTGGAAGCTATCCAGAGCATACTGTAGATGATCATTAAGCTGGTACAAGTGACCAACAAATTCATTAGCTAATGGCAGATATATGGACATGAAGTCGTACCCGGACATTGTCCGGAGCCGAGCTCTGGCCTTCATAACAAGCTGAGCCATGAGCTCCCGTGGCGCTGACAGTGTCCTAGTTGGTGTATTAGGTAGGAACACCCACTCAAGGATCAGTAGAGGATCCTTGAGTGAGGTGTCCCATTGGAAAATCAACCCGTGAAATTTCGGGGACTCACCAAGCACCGCAAATTGGAATGGAAGTCCTGGGGAGAAATGGTGGGCTTGAGGGGAGGTCAGGCCTGCAGAGGTCTTGGCGATCACCGCCTTGGCCTTGGGCGTCAGGTGTCGCGGGGAATCAAGTTCTGGTGCTCCCTTGAGGAGCCAGAAGAGCGGTGCGAGGTCTTCATTGGTCAGGCCCAGCAGGGAGCGGACCCAGTTTAGGCTGCCGCACAGCTATTGCAGTTCCCATAGGGTCCGCGGGTGGTCTTTTATAAGTATGTGCTGGGGCCTGACTGTCCGCTCTCCGACTCGGAGTCCGAGTAGATGACAGGCATGGTCCTCTGCAGTTTTTCTGATGGTATTGTGAATCCCTCCCGTTCAAGTGCCGTGATAGTCTCTGATAGTACGGTGTCAACATATTTTTGTTCCGGTGCACATATGAGAATGTCATCCATATAATGGTAAATTGTCGCATCTGGGAACTTCTTTCGGATGGGTGATAGTATCCGTGAGACATACAACTGACACAGGGTAGGGCTGTTTTTCATACCCTGTGGTAGGACGGTCCACTGGAATCGCCTCGTCGGTCCCTCCCAGTTAACGGGAGAGACAGAGAAGGCGAAGCGTGGGGCATCCGCAGGGTGGAGAGGTATGTTAAAAAAGCAGTCCTTGATATCAAGGACTGCGAGTGGCCATTCTCTCGGGAGCATAGTCCCTGAAGGGGTGCCAGGCTGAAGGGAACCCATGTCCTCCAGGACCTCATTGATCTTACGGAGATCCTGGAGGAGACACCGCTTGTCTTTCCCCGGCTTCCGGATGACAAACACTGGGGAGTTCCAAGGGCTGTCCGTTGGGACTGGGTGCCCTTTAGCTACCTGTTCATCAACAAGGGAATTAAGCGCCTCCAGCTTAAAAGGTGGAAGGGGCCATTGATCTACCCACACGGGCTCATCTGATCTCCATGTGAGCCATGGGGGTTGGTGCTCTTCAGTGGCCCCAGCTAGAAGTCCAAAGTTGGTGCTGGGATTTCTAACCGTGCCCCCCATTGATATAACAGGTCCCGACCCCACAAAGTCAGGTGGCTTTGGGCCACATAAGGTTTTATTGTGGCCACTTGCCCCTCGGGACCTTCTATGGTAGTTAAATGTTTGCTCCTGAGAGCTTGTACCGCTCCTCCTACCCCTGAAATGGAGGCAGAAGGTGGCACTAGCTCCCACTCAGCGGGCCACTTTGACTGTGGGACCAAAGTGACATCTGCCCCAGTGTCCGCCATAACAGTCAATTGTAGTCTTCGTCCCCAGTGCGATAGTGTACACCGGAACCGTGGCTTGTCCTTCCCCAGGACCTTCATCAAACAGATGTCGATGTGTGCGGGCTCAGTGTCCTGTCCGGGTAGAGTAACAGGTTGAGCTACAGGGGATCCCTTGATGATCTCAAATGGGACTTCCCCTGTAGCCTGAATGGTCACAGTAATTTCTAGTCCAGGGGACAGAAGGATGACCTCAGGGATCACCGTGATGGAAGGTGGGGTGTTCAGGTGAACAGTTCAAGTACTGTAATCAGTACTTGAGTGTCCTGGTCGTCCTTGGGCTGAAAAAGTCCCACTGGTATCCTTGTGATCTCATTGTCAGTCAAAGTAACGTTTAAGGTGCTGAATAATAATGTCCTTGATCCCTCAGGGAGATGTTTTTGTCCCTGGAAACAGGTTAGGCCGTCGTGGAAGTCCTGGTAAGCCAGAACTGCCCCGACAGTGCCTGGTTCTCAGGGATGGCTGGGAGACTTGGGAGGGAGGGTTGATCTACTGTCATAGCGCGGCCCCTCTCCACGCTCCTCCCCCCATTTCCCGACCCATGGGACCACTGTGAATTTTGTAATGACCTCTGGTTGGTATTGTTGGAATGTGGGGCACTTGATCCTGTCTTGCCTCTCCCCCGGCCGCGGTATGGGTAGGGTAAGTTATGCGGGCCTAGAAAGGGCTGAGGGCACTAAGCCATGAAGTGCCCTTTCTGGCCGCAGTTAAAACAAAGCTGGTGAAAATCAGAGATTACCCTACCCATACCTTCTGTAACTGGTCTGCGAAGCGGCTTTGGAGCATGCCTTAATGACTTTTTCAATGGTGAGTGGTGGGTCTGTGGGAATGGCCTTAATAATCTTTTGGCACTCTTCCGTGGTGTCCTCCCATGCAGTTTCATTTTCTACTTGACGATCGATGGCATCCCATAATCTATCTGCGAATTTCATGAACGGTTCCTCTGGTTCCTGCGTTATTTTGGCGAACCAGAGGTGGGGCTTGTTACCATCGGGCGTCCTAAGTAGAGCCAATCTAGCAGCAGATTTAATGTCATCTAAAACTGCATGGGAGAGGGTCTTAACTTGCTCCTTGGGATCAGAGAACCTTTCTCCACCACTGAGCTCCGCCACGGAAAGAGGCTGTTGGCCAGACAGAAGATCGTACTTTGAAATAATCTTTGCCGATTGTTCTTCCCACAGAGACCGCCACATGACAAACTCCATGGGGGAGAGCAAGAGGGTCATCAGGTGCCGGATGTCATGCGGGACCATTTGATGACTCATTAAAGTTAGTTCTAAAATATTCTTAAAATAGGGTGATTGTCTCCCATGTTCTCGGGCCGCTTTACCAAGTTCTTTCAATTCTGCATAGGGGAACTTCTCCCACCGGGGAGCGCCCCTGTGACCCCGAGTGACTGGGGCCACGATCTTCTGTAGGCCCTCAGCCATCTCCACATCCCCCCTAGACAAGGCCTCTGGTGGGCTTTCACCCACCTCCGGTCGGGCCCAGCACTGCTGTCTGAATCATCGTTCTCTGAGGAGGACAAGTCACGTCCAACCATAGTGCGGACTCGCTACCGCACCGGAGGGACCCAGTGACTTGGGTCCCCGGAGGCCAAGATGGCCTCCTTCCGTGCGGGCCTCCTTCTGGTTCTGGTGACTTGAGAACCGGAAGGGGCGGAGGCAGAGGGGGAGTGGCCTGGGTACAGGGGGGTGGAATTGAAAGAGCTGGGCATGCCCTCAGGGTGGGGACTCCATGGGGGTGGAGTTGGGAGAGAGGGGGAGGGTCCTGACACGCACACCTTCGACAATAGGGAGGGGCCCGACATGGAGGAGAGGGGGCCCGATGCCAGCGACGAGCGGGAGGGACCTGAGGAGGAAGGAAGAAAGGGGTTGGAAGGACTAAAAGGGTTGGTCGCCCTGAGGGGAGAAGGGGAGAGACAACCACTGTTTGGGTCCCGCTTTAACAATATGTCCAACTTGGAGGTCAATTTTGTTAAGGATTTTTTGATCTCTCCCAAGATGGTGGAGGCACCATCTTGGGGTGTCGTGTCCGGATTCACAGCCTTGGGCTCAGCCACAAGGCCGGCGCCATTTTGTGAAATTTTGTTACCGGCCTCAGGCTTCGCCACAAGGCCGGCACCATCTTGAGAAGGTTTAAAAGTGGTAAAAGAGGGACTAAAACTGGGGTAATGGGACTCTTGGTGAGTGGGAAGTAGGGAAGAGCCCAGCCCTGGGTGATCAGTCCCAGACTGGGAGAGGGACAGAGGGGGGCGGGAAGCAGCAGAAGGATGGCAGCTCTTCTGCGCTACTTGGTGGGCTCTGCCTCCTGTCCCACCCTTAGGGGAAGAAGGTGATGGATTGGGGAGGACAGAATGTGAAAACTGGGGTGAACTGGGGGGGGTTCCCTTAAACCCAACTGATTCCCCGGTTCCCTGATTCCCCTTTGTTAACTTAAAAAACTAACTTAACAATGGAAAAAAACTCCCCAAATTTTCCCTGGATCTCATTTGTAATCTATACATAACCTTCCCGACTTTATCCCAAAAAACAAAAGAAAGATGGTCTCCTGGGGATACCCCAGGGATATTCTTAAAAATGAAATGAACAAAACTCTTTAGGTTCCCCTTAGAAAAATTTTCCCCATGTTCCCTAAGGGTAGTCTTAACTTAGGCATAAAAGTCCCTTTTGGAAGATGTTAACTTATTTCCCATAGCCCCAAGAGGAGAAAAGGAGAAAAGAAAAGAGACACGAAAAGAAGGGACCCCTTAAGGAAAGCACCCTTGGTGCAAAATACTTACCGCTCCTGTATGTAGGCACACCGTCGAGCAGTGCCGGGGTTAGCTCCTCTTGGGGGAGGAGGCCTCAGGGGGGCTCCCTTTTGGCAAAACGCTGCAACAGCTGTCCCGCGGGAGTTGTCCCCCGGCCCCTCCGGACTCCCCTTATAAAACTAAGGAGAGCCTCCGGGGAAGCTGGCTCCGATAGGCGTCTATCGGCTTTAAAAACTGAGCCACTCCACAGGAACCTTCTGTCGAAGGTCCCTGTTCGGGCGCCAGCTGCAGTGCCGCTAGCTCTCCGCTCCGCGCTGCTGTTCCCAGGATTGGCTCCTCGGAGAACACAGGCTGGAGGTTGGCGGGCGTCGCCACACAGATGGAGCGATGAATGATGCAAGCAGCAGTAAGGGCATGAAGGGATGAAGGCTCTCTGGTTGACACAGTCAGTTTATTAACTCCAGAGGTCAGGGCCAAAGAGTGAGGAACAAAGGAGGGTCCAGGCCTAAATACAGGGAATAAGGGGTGTGATCTGAGGGCAAGGGGCCAATGGGATTAGACAAGGTAGGAGGGTCCAGGGAGGAGCAAGGGGCCCTGTGTCCTATCAGTACACAGGGGGAGGAATACATAAACAGTGAACCAATCAGGGGGTAAACCAGGGAGAACTTACTAGAAACGGGGAGTGAACTGGGAATGATTGAAGGGAAGATTGACAGGGGCTTAAGGAAAGTTCTAGAAGGAAAGACGGGAAAGGGATTACATAACCGGGGGAGGAGAGCAACTGCTGGGGGGAGGAGGAGACTACATGGTAGTCTCCCCCCATGGCACCCATTCAGGGTTGCCGTGGGTACTACAGAGTTTAATATTAAAACTTCTGTGGAAGTTTGCCATCAAGTTCATAAGAGCTACTTATGGGAAGTAGAGGCAGCTTTTGAGAACTGTGAATTTTGAGAACTGTGAAAGCTTAAGCTTTCCTAATTTCAAGGCATGCAGGTAGCCTCTGGTTCCCGGTGTTTGGTTGATTAGCCTTTTTCAATAAGATGGTCCCCTTAAATAATTGCCTTGCTTAAAGGTTTGCTGGGAATTCCTTTGGCTGCGGTAGGTCAGAATGCAGGGATGCTGCTGTGCTTGGCTTCTTGGTTGCTTTCTGTGGAGAACTTAAAAAGCATCACGTAACTTCCAGTGCTTTTTGGAGAAAGCAGGGCAAGAGAGTTGGTTACATAACGGGCTTGTCTGCTGGGAGCTTTTCGCCCTGTGAGCACCCATGAGATGCAGCTGTGTGTGAGGGCCAGGAGAGGGTTAAAAGCAGCAGTGGGAAATGCCCTTTGAAGGTGTCTGCTGCTTGAGCTGCTGAGCCCTGGGCCAGGCTGTGGGGCTGTGCTGGTGCCCAAGACAGATGTCAGGAGCATGACCCCAGCTCAGCCCAGCCCGGCCTGGCTCCACTGGTGGTGGGTGATGGGGGCAGGGCCCCGGGAACGCTGTCCTGGCAGAGGACAGGGAGTGTGGGATTGTCTGTNAAAACTGGGGTAATGGGACTCTTGGTGAGTGGGAAGTAGGGAAGAGCCCAGCCCTGGGTGATCAGTCCCAGACTGGGAGAGGGACAGAGGGGGGCGGGAAGCAGCAGAAGGATGGCAGCTCTTCTGCGCTACTTGGTGGGCTCTGCCTCCTGTCCCACCCTTAGGGGAAGAAGGTGATGGATTGGGGAGGACAGAATGTGAAAACTGGGGTGAACTGGGGGGGGTTCCCTTAAACCCAACTGATTCCCCGGTTCCCTGATTCCCCTTTGTTAACTTAAAAAACTAACTTAACAATGGAAAAAAACTCCCCAAATTTTCCCTGGATCTCATTTGTAATCTATACATAACCTTCCCGACTTTATCCCAAAAAACAAAAGAAAGATGGTCTCCTGGGGATACCCCAGGGATATTCTTAAAAATGAAATGAACAAAACTCTTTAGGTTCCCCTTAGAAAAATTTTCCCCATGTTCCCTAAGGGTAGTCTTAACTTAGGCATAAAAGTCCCTTTTGGAAGATGTTAACTTATTTCCCATAGCCCCAAGAGGAGAAAAGGAGAAAAGAAAAGAGACACGAAAAGAAGGGACCCCTTAAGGAAAGCACCCTTGGTGCAAAATACTTACCGCTCCTGTATGTAGGCACACCGTCGAGCAGTGCCGGGGTTAGCTCCTCTTGGGGGAGGAGGCCTCAGGGGGGCTCCCTTTTGGCAAAACGCTGCAACAGCTGTCCCGCGGGAGTTGTCCCCCGGCCCCTCCGGACTCCCCTTATAAAACTAAGGAGAGCCTCCGGGGAAGCTGGCTCCGATAGGCGTCTATCGGCTTTAAAAACTGAGCCACTCCACAGGAACCTTCTGTCGAAGGTCCCTGTTCGGGCGCCAGCTGCAGTGCCGCTAGCTCTCCGCTCCGCGCTGCTGTTCCCAGGATTGGCTCCTCGGAGAACACAGGCTGGAGGTTGGCGGGCGTCGCCACACAGATGGAGCGATGAATGATGCAAGCAGCAGTAAGGGCATGAAGGGATGAAGGCTCTCTGGTTGACACAGTCAGTTTATTAACTCCAGAGGTCAGGGCCAAAGAGTGAGGAACAAAGGAGGGTCCAGGCCTAAATACAGGGAATAAGGGGTGTGATCTGAGGGCAAGGGGCCAATGGGATTAGACAAGGTAGGAGGGTCCAGGGAGGAGCAAGGGGCCCTGTGTCCTATCAGTACACAGGGGGAGGAATACATAAACAGTGAACCAATCAGGGGGTAAACCAGGGAGAACTTACTAGAAACGGGGAGTGAACTGGGAATGATTGAAGGGAAGATTGACAGGGGCTTAAGGAAAGTTCTAGAAGGAAAGACGGGAAAGGGATTACATAACCGGGGGAGGAGAGCAACTGCTGGGGGGAGGAGGAGACTACATGGTAGTCTCCCCCCATGGCACCCATTCAGGGTTGCCGTGGGTACTACAGAGTTTAATATTAAAACTTCTGTGGAAGTTTGCCATCAAGTTCATAAGAGCTACTTATGGGAAGTAGAGGCAGCTTTTGAGAACTGTGAATTTTGAGAACTGTGAAAGCTTAAGCTTTCCTAATTTCAAGGCATGCAGGTAGCCTCTGGTTCCCGGTGTTTGGTTGATTAGCCTTTTTCAATAAGATGGTCCCCTTAAATAATTGCCTTGCTTAAAGGTTTGCTGGGAATTCCTTTGGCTGCGGTAGGTCAGAATGCAGGGATGCTGCTGTGCTTGGCTTCTTGGTTGCTTTCTGTGGAGAACTTAAAAAGCATCACGTAACTTCCAGTGCTTTTTGGAGAAAGCAGGGCAAGAGAGTTGGTTACATAACGGGCTTGTCTGCTGGGAGCTTTTCGCCCTGTGAGCACCCATGAGATGCAGCTGTGTGTGAGGGCCAGGAGAGGGTTAAAAGCAGCAGTGGGAAATGCCCTTTGAAGGTGTCTGCTGCTTGAGCTGCTGAGCCCTGGGCCAGGCTGTGGGGCTGTGCTGGTGCCCAAGACAGATGTCAGGAGCATGACCCCAGCTCAGCCCAGCCCGGCCTGGCTCCACTGGTGGTGGGTGATGGGGGCAGGGCCCCGGGAACGCTGTCCTGGCAGAGGACAGGGAGTGTGGGATTGTCTGTGGATGCTGATCCCATCCCGGGCCTGCCCTGATCCCTCAGTGCTGGCTCCTCTCTGCCTACAGCAGGAGTTAAAGCTGCCCAGTCCCGGGCACAGCAAGGGTGCTTAAGTGGGAGGGAACTCGCAGAGACAGAGGGGTTGGAAAGGGTGTGTGAGACCTCCCTTAGACATCACCAGTCAGGGAAGGTGGTGAACATCAAATGAAACTCAGGACAGCCTGGGGTTGGTTTGGTTTTGGTTTGGTGGTATATTTTTGGGGCTTTTTTCACTGCAACAAATGATGTTTAACTTTTCTTGCCAGGAGGAGCTAGAAAGTCTTAGACATCAGCAATACTTGTTACCTTTTTCTTCCAGTTTATTTTTCTAAGTTCTAAAGATCTATTAATGGAAGATCATCCCTTATCAATAACATGAGTTTAGTGACAACTTAGGACCTTATTTTTACCCAGGTTTGATTCAGTTGCCCTGACTGGGCTGTTTCAGGCAGCCTTGCAGTAGTTCCCAACCTAGCCAGCCTTTAGAATCCCCTAAGGGAGGGAACCTGGAGAACAGTGCACTTAAAATTCATTCCTAAGAATCTGAGTCCTAATTTCTCTGCCTAGACAGTCTCTTTCTTCCACACTGGTAGTAAACCCAAAACTTCCCATGCTATATTGCTCATATGTGGCTATGCAGTGTTCAATTTTAATTCTTCCTGGGAGATGAGCAGCTAGTTTTAAAACACATGAAAATGATAAATATTTTCACTGCCTCATGTTTGCTTAATGAAGCCAAGGGATGTCCCAGCTTTCTGACAATACCCAGCAGGGCTCTGGAGGGCTAGGTTCACACCTTTCCATCTGGCAACTGTATGGGATATTGCACTTCTCGAGCAAGAGGAGAACTTGGATGAAAACGCTGCATGCTTTTGCATAAATTGCAGAAATAACTACAAAAATGTATCACCCTTACAGAAACCTAAATCAAGTTTCTGGATTTCAGTTTGCATACAGATAAATTCCTGCATCAGTTGAAACAGAATCTGACTTGAGTAGATGAATTGTACTGAGAATATTTGAGGGCAAAACTAAAAGAAAAGCAATTGAGAAGCAATCAGAGTTTCCCATTACTTAATGAATATAATTTGATCCAAACAAAACATGCCAAACTCAATGCTGTGGAGGAGAACCTGAAGTACAGCTAATCAGAGCATTCAGGGTTTTTTTTTTCATGCTGAAAAAATATTAAATTATCCTGTTGTTAAAACATATGGTGCAAACATAACCATAATCAACATTACATTATTTAAAGACTTTAAAACCTGCACGCTTTGGTTCAGCCGACTTAACTCTGTCCATTAGTAAACTGGGCTGCACTAGCATTTGTTCTTTCCAGTTACAGAGCTGTTGCAATTCTAACTCCTAAAAAAATGTCTTTGGGTGGCAGGCAAACTGTTTGAGCTAACAGTACGCTATGGGTTTACTCTAATAAATGGGCCAAAGGGGCTATGTTGTCTGTGCTCATCAAAAGACGTGGTTAGATGGTGAGATGTTCTGACTGCACAGCTGGAAGCAGCAGCCCTTCTGTTTGGGCCTGTGATAATTTTATACTTTACCAAAAAATCCCTGTTGGTTTCCTTTTTCCTAAATACAATTTTAACTATCTGTTCTTAAGCTAGTTTGGTTGGGAAAAGCTGACATAATGCTTTTGTTCTTGTAGTTGAAAAATGTAGGGATTAAACACTGAGTTTGTGTGATAATCTCTTAAAGAGGGCTGGATATTTGTGTAAAAAAAAATAAGAAAAGACACTCTTCATGCCTACAGCTTGCTTTTTTCCTTTCCTGAAAGGTCTACTCCTTGGTCCCACTTTGTTCCTCTTTATGGAAGAATGATGGTCAGCACTGCTTTCAACATCCTGTATGTTTATACATCTGAGCTGTACCCAGCACTGCTGAGGTAATTTAACAGAGGTCGGTAAATAAAACTGGTTTTCATGCTCAGCGCTACTGATTGCTGGTATGCTTTAGTATTTATCTGTAATTATTTTTTCCTGAAATAACAATATGAATCCTTCCTGTGATTAAGCAGCTTGCCAGGGAGCAAAAAAACTTCTAGCAGTCACACGTTTTGCACCTGTATACTTCCCCAGGCTGTTTGGGGCAACTTGTTCTAGGTCTGAATCCAGAATAAAAGCATGAAAACTACCCCTGTTGTGCTGCAGTGATAGGTGCTGGGTTTCTCACTTGTGTTGGTTTTTGGGAGTAAAATTACAGGGCGCAAACCCAAACATAGTGATGTGATAGAAGTATGTGCTAACTTAATCATAACTTACCTTTTGCCCAGGCCTCTGGCAGCAGGCAGTAGCTTTATTGAGGTGGCCAGCACCCCAAAGACCACTCTCATTCACAAGTTCTTTAATAATGGCTGATTCAGTCTATTATAGAATGAATTATTTTTTTTTAATAGACAGACAACTAACAGACATAAGACTTAAAACAAACTAATACTACACAGGTGTTACCGTGGCATCGAGCATCAGAGACAGGACACGCAGCAATACACTGGTTGGTCATCAGCAAACAGCGTGTTTTATTGTTCATAGCTTTCTTTTATAGGGAGTTCAAAACTCCCAGGTCTAGACAGCACATTGATTCTGATCCTCACACAGCCCAACTCCTGATCGGTGAGATGCTGCATGCCATTATGGAACATGATAGGTGCAGGTCCCTATCAACCCAGGGACTACAATGCCACACACAGAAATAACAATATAAAGAGAAACTACTAGTAGATATATACAGCAAGAGGTTAAAGGTACCTGTTAATGTTACAGCTAGCAAAGAAATAATATAACTTAGGATTCAATGTATCTTACCATCCAGTTGTTGGTGGGGCACACATGGAGATCCTTTCCCTCAGCCCCAGGGAAGTAACTACGATTTGCGTCCAAAGTCCGGGGAGAAGTCTCCCACACTTTCAGGATGCGTGTGTAGAAGGCTTCTGCCTCCGTTATAACTCGTGTGTCTTTTATAGTTTGTAAAACAGTGTCTCTCAGTCAAGAATATTTCTTTTATCTCTTCCCACATCTGCTCTCCTGACTAAGATGTTGATTCTTAGCTGAGGCCTGAGCCCTTTTGATGCCAGAGATGACCCCTTGCTGGGTCTTTCAGACCCTAGGTTATCTCTTTATGCACCAGCTATCTGTGGTAGAGAGGAGGTGGGGGTAGACGTCTTGCCACATAGATTCTATTTACAGAAAGGACTATTTACACGAGTCCTTATGTATACTTACATCTCCTAGATGATTGTTTGTTTGCCCACTGGAAAACAAGTGCTTTTCTATATCTTTGTTATTTAACTAAATATTCATAATGCAACTCATTTTAATAGTGCGTCTATGACAGTAATTTGCTCTATACAATTTAATTAATGAACAACTGGGCTAAAAATTTATTTTTCATAGTTCTTACCAACTCTCTGTGAGGTTACTCTGTTATTCCAAGATAAATCTGAGATAGGAAAATATAGTACACAGTCTTGTTCTTCTCATGCCTATCTTGGTTCTGTATGATTTTCCAAATGGTACTCTTAAGTTTCTATCTAGAATTTGAGTCATACTTCAGAAGTTTGTTAAGAATAGCAATTTAAAATCTACTGCAAAACTTTGGCCCAGTTTAGAGAGAGCAGGGAAAGCTAAAAGCTGATGGGGAGTAGGAAGGTGTCTGCAGTGACTGAGGGACATGGACCATGCTATGCAAGCAAAAGTCACTTTATTATACTAATCACCAGTATTTATAGTTCTCTAACTTCTATACAAAATTTTCCACTTGGACTCCTTTGCTCCATTCCCTTAGGAACACAGTCTTTTCTGTTATCAAGCCCCTGTTACATTCTTTTGTGCTAGCAATGTCCTTGTTATATCTTCTCTCGTCAGAGTGGTCAGTGTGACCAGATGTGATGTCTTAGCTTTTGTTCTTGCCTTGAGTTTATCTCTCCCATGGCTTCCACTCTACCAGGACCAGGAGGTCTGCGGTGCTACCCAGTTCAGCTTCGGTAGCTGTCTGATCTTCCACAGGCATCCTAGCTGGGATGTGGACTGTAGCACCACAGAGGGAGGGAAGTAGGATGGTGACACAAATCCAGGTCATTGAGGGTTTTGGGGAAAAGTTTAAAAAGGGGAAAGGAAAAAAACCAAACAAAAAACCTGCAAACAAACAAACAAACAAAACAACAACAAAACAGTGGGTGACTTTGGATTGTTTGGGTTTTTTTCCTGTTGGACTGTCAATGCAGCTTTTGCAGTAACACTGGTGTGGATGGAGGTTGAGTTTCTGGATACTGGCACAGGTTTAGGTTGAAGATGCAAGTCCCAAGCACACTGACTGCAATTGGATGTGGGAGCTTGTTTACATTCACACCGTCCAAACTTTTGTATCCTTTAAAACCTCATTGTTTTCATTTGTCTAAGTGGCTGTATTTGACTTTATTGTTTTGTTTTCCTGTTTCCTTTGCTTTTCTGGACTTAATAATCAAGAAAATGAAATCTGAAAATGTTTTAATTTATTGGCTCTGCTTCTTTTGCTCTGTTCTTATGTTCCACTTCTTAAGTCCTGTTGGTATTTGGTGCCAAGGATGTGACAGCTCATACCTACCAAGAATTATAGTACTGTTTCAGTGTGTTTGAAACAAAGCATTTGCAATTTGGATTATTTTTTTTTTTTTTAAAATCAAGTAAAGTGCTGCTTCATTTGAGAACCTTCAGTAATATTCTGGCAAGAAAAAGTACTTTGTATGTCAAATTCACAGACCACCAGTGGAGAACATGGAAGAATAAAGGTCGTTTAAAAAATTAGCAATCTTATTGGACAAATAATGTTTAATAATGTGGCAAATTATTACATTAAACCATATGAACATTTCTGACGTGACAATTTATACTTTTAACAATGTTTAATACCCCTGTGGTACTTTTAATTGCAAATATATTTTCTGCAAGAGAAGTGGTGATGGGTGTTAAATTTAAAGCAAAGCAATAGCACCATCTGGTGGTCTCTGCAAAGCTTTGCAGAGCTCCCGGCATCACTCTGGCATCTTACGGGATGAGGCATGTACCTTCAAAGGCAGAGGAAGTGGGGTAACTGTTTTTTTCTCTGTTGTTTGCAGAAAAAATAAGTCTTCAGTCCTACTGCTCTTTATTTAAACTTAATTATTACTTGAGGCATGAGGACTGTTAGGCTTATATTTTAAGTTAGCTGGTTCATGCAGCAATGACAAATACATCTCAGGCTAGAAATGGAGCAGTGCTGTAGGTTGGTGAATGTTTGTGCTTTGGGCTTTTTTCCTTTTTGATGTGTCATTAAAATACCTGTGGGGGGAAAAGGAGGTTAGAAATAGAAAACTTCACTGCTGTTGCATTTTGGACAAAGAGTAAGGTTATCTTTGGGAAAAAATGTAATCATAGCTCTAGTAATACAGCTGTAAGAACATTTTTTTTTTTTTAAATGAGAAAATGGTTACAAAATGATGATGCCCTTGTATGTGATGGGGGAAATCAGTGTGGCCATTGGACTGCCTAGTATAGCTTTTTATCCCTTATTTCCAGCAATTACTAAGCTATTTCTGTGGTTTTCCTCTTGCATATCACATCATTCTGTATAACCCAAACTCTGTTGAATTCTGAATTAAAACTATTGTAAGGTCTTCTAAAAACTGCTTTCATTTTGCACTGGAATTGAAATGATACAATTTGCATTTAGGACTACCTTTTGACCTGTTATCTCTCAGCAGAAAAAAAAGCTAGGAAACTTCTGGGTATGGACAGACTTGGGGGCTGTGGGAAAGATGCTTCCAAAGGAATGGTTCACCCACAGACTGGTGTCTCATCATACAGGGATTTGTTGACTGGGGAGGTGCTTGGCCTTGTCTTGCGGGGTTTGGGTAAATGTTACCTCAGTGCGAGGAAACACAAAGGTCACTGGCTTCTCATCAGCTCCCTCCACCATCTTATTTCCCTTCACCTGTGCAAAGGGCCCTTAAGGAGGGATTTGCAGGTGGGTGATACTGGTAAGCCATGGCTCTGCTTTGCTTGTCTTCTTTAACCCTGTCACTGTCTTCCTGTACTTGGAGGAGGAGGAGAAGGGTGAGCAGGAGCAGCTCATCTCAGTGGTGAGACTGAGGAGGATGATGAATGAGAGAAAGAAACCAAGAGATGTAGAGAGAACAGCCACCTTGAGCTTGCCATCTCACTAATGATGGTGCCAATGTCAGTCTGTCGTACTCTATTTAGGAGTGATACCGAGGTAGAAGATGTTTGCATTTGATCAGGAAATAAAAGACTTGGAGGACTTTTAAACTTTCTTTAAAGAGGATCCTGCTGTTCTGAGCTATGCTTTGATTATCACAATCTAGATGAGATTCTTTTAAACTTGTCTGAAAATGGACAGGAGCACGGAATTCAGCAGCCTGTGTAGTGACACATCTGGCTAGGTATTTTCAAGCTTCGTGTTGACAAACAGTGATTTTCTGTTTGGAGGTAAGCACTGACTTTTCAGCTGTGCACCCTCAGGCTGCTGCCTGAGACTGCTCCAGCCTGAGCCGCAGATAGCATTCAGCATCTCTCTGAAGATCCTGTCACATTTTGAAATCATTCCCCATGCAGCACACGGATGTCTAGTTAAATTGCCCTATATGGCATCTTGGAAAACCTCTTCATTCAAACTTTTTTGAAGGGTGGTTTTGTGAGAATTTGAACAGTTGTGATTTTACCTTACCTGCCGTCAGTTCAGGAAAACCTTTGAAGTAATTGCTGGAGGTCTTCAAAACTTCATTTAAATTAAAGACTACTAATAACTTATATTTATAAGTTGGGTCTGCCAGTGCTGCCACATGTTCATGCATGATTCAGCTGTGTATTCTGAAAGTACAAACCTTTCATCCTTTGTTCAAAACAGAAATGCTGGCTGGGGTGTATGCTCCACGTCTTGCAGATCTGGGGGCATTTTGGCTCCATTTGTGCCATCTATGGTAAGATTATTTTTGAGTTTTTTATTTAACTCAGATTCCCTATATTTCTCTCAAAGGCACTTTGTTAATTTTTGGTACAACATATGCCTATATTTCTTTTAAAAAAGTTGGTTTTATGATAAGTTAAATAACGTTCACTCAATTTCAGATTTAACGAACAAGACTTTTAAAAATATATAGTATTTTATTGGTTTTTGAAATAGAAGTCCAATATTCTGTGTTGTGTTTTCATTCATGTGTTAGTGAAATGATTGTCATATAATGCATTTCGTACTGCTATAATTTACTCAGTATCTGAATTCTCTTAGGTATGTAAAAAAAGTTGTCATATGAAGGTGTTTCTGTGAAATGGTGTTTTTTGGGTTTCTTTGCTCTACTAGAATATGGGAAATTGCACAAACTGCTGGAGTGACAAGTTGTAGTGTTTTGGTTTTGACTACAGTTTGTGTATTTTAAGAGCAGGAAGGAATGCCATGCTTCTACTATGTATTTTGAATTTTAGAAGTCTCTTAGTCTTTCTGTACCGTTCGTGGTGTTTGGCATCAGTGGACTGTCGGCGGGATTCCTGACTCCTTTTCTGCCAGAAACACTATATAAGCTGATCATTGAGAGCATTGAAGACCTGCAGAGTCACTGATACCAAGCGCTCTAAAATGAAGAGGCAGAGCATGTGCAGGAAGTTTCTAAAGCCGTGTTTTTCCTGTGTTTAATGGAGATAAAATTTATTCCTTGGCTCTTTAGGACGGAAAGGCTAACCGCAATCGCATGTAGACATTACATTATATTATATACAAATAAATACTATTCTGTTTCTTTAAGAAAAAGTCTTAAATAATCAAGGAGAATATATCCAGCAACATCCCTGTGCTTTTTCAGTAAAACAATTAGGCATATTTTTCAAGTATTGGATTGTGCCTTTTTGTCATGTTTGTAGTAAAACATAATCTACTATTAATATATATTGGAAGAAGTCTTTTATTCTTCATCAGTCTCCTGGGTTTAAGCCATTTAAAGTGTTTTTCTGTTGTTGATATGCACTAAATTAAACTTCTGAAGTGGGAAATAAAATTTTTGTTGGATTCAACAGCTAATAGAATAGAAAATGTAAAGTATATCCTGTAAGTTTGGGAATGGTTTCCCAGAAGAATTCATTTTAAAAGGGAGGAACAGGGAGAGGATTTCTATAAGAAAGGAACTGTTAGCTTAGAATTAAGCAGGCTTAGTGTACAAATAAAAGAATATATGGTTTTCTTATGTTTGTTCTTGATATGCTATCTTGTTAATTATCTGGTAATTACTATACTTAATCAGTTTAATCATATTACATACATTATTCTGCTCTCTTTTTACACCTAATACAGAGTAATGCTGCATTCAGCTGAAATGGAAAAAACCCCCTGAGCTTCTTCAAATACTATTTCACTTCTAATTTCTTAAAGAAGCAATGAATTCTGATTGTCACATTTAATATTAGGCTATAAAATAGGACAAGAAAAATATGACATGTAAAACGTTTTTCAGTAATTATTTCCCTTCCGTCTGACAGGCAAACCAGTTAGAAGAAAATACTTGAGTATGAGGCCTGTCTGGAAAACGAAGCCTGCATTGAGAAGCTGAAGGGCAGAGTCTTGCCCCAGATACGTGAAACGTTTGAAGACTCATTTATAATGCTGTTTGTAGCATGCTCAACAGTTTTTATGTGGAGGCAAATGGAAAAGATGGAATAAGCTGATCAAACCTTGTGAGAAATGAGCTGACAAATCTGTGCTTTAATTTAATGACTTAACAAAAGCATACTTCAGAGGTTTGGACTTCTGTACAGTTTCTTGGAGTGAAATATTAATTTATTTTACAAAATGTAATTGCTAGCGTCAGATGAAGCTACAATGTTGTAATTGAAGTGATGTGTATAATTTAAAATTTAGATGCCTTATATATTCTGCCAAGCTCAAATTGTGAAAAGGAACAGTGTCCTATATATGCTGATTTTCTCTACAGGTTTTTTTGCCTCAGAATTACAGTATATGTCTCACGCTGTGAACAGACCAAAGACTTGTATGGGTTGTTGACCTTACTATGTCTAGCATAAGAAACCTGAGCAAGAGATAAATAATACTATATTGGAAAAACTGCCAGGACTTGAAGAAGTGCATTTAAAGGAGATGATGAGTAACCTTTCAGAGAAAGGTTATTAAGTTCTGGGTGTACATCTGGAATGAGAAAAAATTTAACATGAATTATATATTGTATAATATATGTAGTGATGCATAATCTAATGTATTTCACATAATCAATTGAAAATCCTTCTTGTGAGGGGAACAGTGATTGACTAACAGTTAATGTAGTTATGTTGGAGTAGATGCATCACAAAAGTTACACATTTTTTGATGGCCAACACAATTTTATTAAAAATTTTAAAAGTTAAAAAGTTAAACCCCCCTGATTTTAACATCTGTGTTATGAATATTGCTTTTCCCAGGATGTTTACCCAACTGTTTTTAAAGAATATGTGTATTGTTTTGATTTTGGCCCTTTAATGTACTGATAGAAAATGGTTACTGCAAGGCATTTGTATTTTGAGAAGCTCCATAGTTAAAGAATAGTTCTGCAATTGAAGAAGCACCTGTGAAGTATGTGTGCATTTTTATACACAGCTTGCTCTGCCTGGCTGCCTCACAGGAATCTCTGCTGTATGCACATGTGCTCTACCAGGAGCCTGATCAGGACCCCAAGAAGTGATGATCAGTTGGTGATCAGAACAATGTTTTAAGTAATGTTAACATACAGGTGGATGGCGCGTGTGTAGCGTATGAAAACAAGACTCACAAGCTGAGAGCAACATGATTCTGTTTATTGCAGAGTTAAGACAGCACTTATACACTTAGTGTGAGAATCTCTGTTCAGTCCTTCGCACGCAGCTTGGTTACAGGCCTGTAATAAATCCGTCAGCCTGACAGGTTTGTAGGCTTCAAAGAAACAGGATGCCCTTCCTGTTGTCAGATAGTGTGTAATCTACTTTCATGCTTCCCAAGAATTATCTGCAGTGTTAGACTTTGCTGTTTTCTTACACACGTGCATTTCCTTAACCTCCAGCAGTAAAGCTGGATGACAGACACCCAATAGAATGTGCTGCAAACTTTTATCTTCTGATCATTTATTGTTTCATGAAGATTAGAACTGAGTTTGGGATATATTTTCTCCTGACTAATATTAATATTAGTCTTCTATTGCATTAACATTTATAACCATAGTAACTATTACACCTCTTCAAAGGTATAATTGGCTAAGCAGGGATATGGTTAAGACCAAGTTTTGTTACTGCAGACTTCAAGTTTTTTAATACAGGAAATAAAGTTTAATAAGAAATAGAATGATATAAAATTTTATTCTCAAAGCAGAGACAAGACTCTGGAACAGAAGGATCCTAAAGGTACCATTATGTTGTGAGAGTGTATTTCTCCCTCTTGCACTGCATCAGTGCATTTTCCCTCTTCCTTTAACTCAACAATATGTGAAAAATGGAAAACAAATATAATTTGTATTTTGAACATGCTTATTTCTGCTTTATTTGACCTGGAATTAATTAATTCTTTGCCTGGGGTGACTTTGTGAATTTGGTGGATCGATGACCAGAAAACTCTGTGTCCTGAAAGAAGTTAATGATCTTCCCAGCAGCCCTGGCATGACTCATGGTACCTGGAGTTATTTTTATGAGTCTAGGCCAGTATGGAAGCTGGTTTGGTACTTCATCTCCAAGATACAAAAACCCGAAATACAGACAGAAACATCAACTCCCATTTTTTGCTTCTTAAGTTTTCCATTCAATTTAACAACTTATTTAGCATTTTACTTTAGATATCCTTGCTGCACAAAATGATAAAATTTAGGGAGAAAAGAAGTATTTTTCCGGTTTGGAAAAAAGGCAATTTTTCACAGCTTTATTAGAAATATTTTCAGTTGAAGTAATGTCATCAGTGCATTGTATTTTAAAAGGTCCGAAAGTTAAAAAACAACTGTGTGTCATTCATAACTGTCTGTTACAGAAAATCAGAAGAGGCAGCATTTTTGGTCAATTAACAGCTTTTTAGAGTATGTATCTTCCCTTAAAGCTTTGACTTTGTAAAACTGAAAATTCTTCATGTAGAGCCTTCTTCTTCCCCGGGTTTAATGAAGACAAAGCACTGGGGTAGGCGGGAGGGGGAATGCCCTAATAAATTCTTCCCTCACTGTGGAACCATTACCTATTGCTTTCCTTTTCTCTGTAAAAAGAACAAAGGGAGCTGAATTGATTCACATGGCTTAATTATACACATTAGGTCATAGTCTCCATCCTTAAGTATCACTTCTTGCTCTTTCCCCATGCTTTATTTGTGTGTAGAAATTTGATTATAATGTTGCATCTGCCCTGTTCATCTGTTTTTGTGTTAGAACAATGTCTTCAGTGTTTTAGAGCTTGGTTGTGAATTTGCCTTTCTTTCCTAATCTGTTTTTAAACTGATTTGAAGTCTTTATTTCAGCATTTGAGAAAATTCTGCTGCTTTCTGGATTTTATGTTTCAGCTGCAAATCTAAAGTTATTAAAAAAAACCAAACCAATAACAAACAAAAAACCGGCTGTACTTCAATACATCTGTGGTACTCACACATTGTCCAGAAAGGAAGTCAGAACTGATTCCAGCTTTTTCACTTTGTGTTTCATCTCTAATATTGCTGTCCTTTTCCCTTAGGTGTGGTGGGTTGGTTTTTTTCTGACTTGGGTGCTGAGCAGAGGTGAAGCTTCAACATTCATTTATGCCACCTACTTTTTTAACGTCATTTGTCTGTCATTAGGCAATATTTATTCTTTAACTCTTGGTTAGGTTTGCTTAAGCCCCAGTTTCCATTGCTCCTGCAGTTCATGGCGCATTTTGTTTTATCTCACAGTCTGTCATTCCACAGCCCTCCTGGTGACTGACTCAGCATGGAGAAGCAACAGGGGTTCAGCTGAATCTGCCATGTCCCAGCTGGCAAATATCCTTTGCTTTCTTTTGTTATCAGCCAGTGATACACACCCCCACACCTTGGTACAAAACAGCTCAGGTATAAAGGCATAGCTTTGAGTTCCTTTTTCTGAAAAGCAAATATTGCCCTATATTAATGTCAATCTCATCTCAGTGATTTTTTTCATTATCCCATTTGATGTTTCATCAGAGCTGTTCCTTCCTTTGTTGGAGCACTTGGTTATTGCTTGAAGTGAAGGTTGTGGATTCATATTAAGCATTTATTCTTTTAAATCTGAGTGAAGTACAAATAATCTTTTGCTCGATTGACTAATGCTCTTGCAGCTAAGCAGTATAGAAAGGGGAAGGCAAACTTTTCATACTACCATCTGTAACCAGCCAGTTCTGCCATTCAGTTTTTCGTTTGCTTGGGGCAAATAACTATCATGTATTACAGCATGCAAGAGATCTAGTTTTTTCATGCAGTGAGTTACCAGCAGTTCACTGGAAAGGTTATCCTTTGTTGTATCACTTGCTACAGGAGATGTAAAATTTCCTAGAGATGTTTTTGGGAGATGCACTCCTTTCATTAGAGTTAAATCTGTGAAAATAGTGGGCAGATGTACTGCTACAGGCCAACTATATGTAAATCTGGGATGATCTTGTAGTAGCACTCTTGCTTTGCACCAAGACTAGTAGATCACAGTAGCTGCAGATGTTTGTGAGAGAAAAAAGAATGTGGTTGAAGAGTAGCAGAGGAGATTTGGGAGTCAAGCTGTTTTCAACTCCTGCATACTTGTGTTATGATCCTGAATTATGCCAGGCTCCTTTTAGCTCTTGATATTGAACAATGACAGTCCTTTCTATACTTGGTACACTCTGAGTAGTCTCCTGGTTTAGGAAACCAGGTGGTATTGGGATCATTAAGAAGACAAAGATGTTGCAGCAATTTTGATAGCTTTAGAAAGTACAATATGGCTCTGCCTGTTCCAGTTTGACAGGGTGGGTTCCTACATTATCCAAAGACTCTTGAAAGTGTGAAGCTTATGGTTTTTCATCTTGGAAAAGAGTGCGTGAAACAATGCTTAGGCATGGAATAGCAACCCTGTCATGCTAATAACAGGAAGGCTGAGCAGACTGGCTTACTCAATTAACTTTTTCAGTAACTTCAGTCACTCGCGCTGAAAATTCCTCTACTGCTGTTTGTCTGCCAGGAAGCAGTACTGCCAACATTATGTTGAAACACTCTGGGAAAAACTGGTGAGTATGCCGGTTTTTTTAAACTCAAAGGGATTCTGCATTTGCAACATCTCATGTCTTTGTCACAGCCTCACTCACCTAATTTTCTACCACCCCGCACCTTTTTTCACTACTATTCCATCCATAGTGATGTAGGGCCTGATTGAATTCTCGTTTCTGCATACCAGTATGTGAAGGAAAAGAAAGGGACTGCAGTTTGTATTTCTAGCTCACTGAAGGAAACTAGAATCTGTGTACACAAAATGAAGCTGCTCCATATATATCCAGGTTGAAAGAAATTGCTCTTTCTTTTTACCATTATATATCACATGATTGGCCAGGTTTGTAAGTGCTGGTGTCAATATTCAGTGAGAGCTAGCTCTGAATGTTGCTGCAAGGAGCCCAGCAGCAGCTGGGCTCCCTCTCCCAGTCTTCTGCTGCAGCTCCAGAGTTGTGTCATCTGTTTCAAACCATTTTTAAAAAGCCTTACAACAGTATTGTTTGTACAGATGCCTAGTCCTTTTTTTATGGCTGCCTAATCCCATGATTTCAAGGCTATGGTATGACAGTTCAGCAGTCTGTCATTGCACTGTGTTCATTTCCTTTTTATCCTTTTAGATTGGCTACCTCTTGGTTCCACAGCAGATGTCAGTGATGGGGAATAATGACAATGAATAGGAGTGCTTGACCTACAGATACACCCTGCACTTACTGCTATGTGTTTTGTATTGGCTGGTTTATCATTTTCTGAAAATGTACCAGTTGTTTTTCTGAGTGGTCACTTTTCCAAGGCCTCTCACTATTACATCTGTCTGTGCGTCTTGATATAGGTAAGCAGATGCTCAAAGTGCCTGTGTGAAGTTAGTCCCTCAGTATGTGCACACTTTTCACTTGCGCTGATAAACCAGCAGCCATGGCCTCTGTGTGGGGTCAAAGTGAGAGAATGATCCTTTCTCCCTGCTCATCATCTGGTGATAACTTGGTACATTAGACCTGGCAGGTCTTAAAAACTACCAGGGCACACCCCTCTGCTATCCCCACCCCCCCCTCCCAANCCCCCCCCCCAAAAAAAAACAAACGAAAAAACCAAAACCATGTACAAAACCAAAAGCACCCAAAACCAGGTAACAATTTGGTTTGGAAAATTAAAAAACAAAGGAAAAACAATGACTTATGCAACAGTAAGTAATCTCTGCTGAACAATGTATCAGAGAAAAGTAAAAGTGTCAGCAGGAGGGCTCCTGCAGTTGTGATCTTAACAAATTCCTAAGGATCTGATTTGGCTGTTTATTATTGCTAATCCTAGTGGTCTACCAGGAAGGAGGAAAAAGAATTACTAATGACAGATTTTAGTTAATTTATTGGTGGTGAGACTAATTGTGTGTTCCAGGTGTTCATCAGTTTAGCAAGACAACATTTAACGATCAAATGTTCCTATTTACAGTGTGGTTAATTACACACGATTAAGCTATTGAGTTTACAAACATGCAACTAATTATATATAATTACACAGTGGTTTTATGGTATGCAGCATGCAAGATAAATATGGTATTTAAAATGTTTTGTACGATTTGTTAAGTCTGCTCTTAGTAAGAAACGGCCCTAATCTTACACATTAATACATAAATAGTAACAGCTTGCTGTGTTCTCAAGCTAATGGTCAAGGTCTTGTGTGGATTGGCAAAAGCTGGTGGTTCTTTGCTAGTTAAATGTTTCTGGGTTTTGCTGTGTGATCAGTATTTGTCGGGAGCTGCAGGTAGTTGGATGGCCCATAGAAGCAGCCCCACAGGAAGCTGGTGAGCGGAAGGAGTGTGTCACGGAGCATCAAGAAGCTCTGGGCATGATTTGCAAGCCTGGGCTTTAGTGGTGGGTTTGCTGCGTTTCCCTGAGAGGGAGAGCTGGCTGTGCAGTGGTAACTGGTGACTTCTAGCCATAGCCAGGGGCAGGGTATGGGGAGAGACCTCCTCCCCCTGAAGCCAGTGCTCTAAAGCAAAGTGGAATTGCTGAACTGAGTAAGGGAGATGAATAAGTTACAACAGGTCCCTCCTCTTTCCCATCTGTATCACAATGGGTGGGAGGTAGTTGCCCCGGTCCGGGCCCTTGGCGTGCTGCAGGGGCTGGGGGCCCACAAGGTAGCGGCGGCTGAGGCCGGGGCCCAGAAGGTAGAGGACGGGTGACACACAAGATGGCAGCCGGTGGCCTGGGAACCCACAAGATGGTGGCTGGGGCCCACAAGATGGCAGCCTGCTGTCCAGGGGATGTTTCACACGTGCCAAGGCTACACAGATGAAAAAAATGAAGCATCTTCAGTCCTTCTTCCCTTGTTATTCAGTTTCACAACCATTCAGTTGGAAATACTGCAGTAGTTCAGCCAACAACTAGAAATGCATCATAATACCAGGCAACTCATGTAAGAAATTGTGTCCTTTCCTCCTTAGTCATCAGTGAGTGTTAGTTTAATCATTATTAATGAAATCAAATGAACGTTAGTGAATATGTTTAAATATTTTTTAATGGTGCTTTTTAAATTTCTAGTTTATTTTATACTGACAAAGTAGTTTTTTTCTTGTTATTTTGTGTGCTGAGGTATACATCCAAAAGGGAGAACAGTTCCTCCTCTAATGGAAGTTTATGCAGACATCTAGTGCCAGAAAGCACTACTAAATAGCAGTATTAAACCTATAATAGATTTATAACTATCATGGGTTCTCATAAACTAGGAGTGCACTGTGTGAAGTGAACTGTTTTTAATTTTCTTACCCTGCACTGAGGTGGAATTTTGCATTGAATTCTCATGTCCTGTTATGGACAATCAATCTGGGCTGTCAAATACAGTCCTGAGGAGCAGTGTGGCTGTGCCTGGTGAGTGCCAGCCTGACAAGATCTCTTGTTTGGGGAGAAAAGGCCTTTTATCCCAGCTTGTGGATAACCTTGAGGCGGCCCTTGGGTGGAGCAGGCTTTGCTCTTCGCACTGGCTGCGCTGGGCTCCTAATTGATTTGATTGTTCCTAATTATCAGTAGAGGAATAATTTCTGTTCTGAGGGTCTAGAAATGGCATTAAAAAGTTGAATCTTTTTTTTACTTTTTTTCTGGTGGAGGCATGTAAGCCTTCCAGGGAAAGGGCAGTAACAATGCCCTGGAGGAACATGTGGTAGGGTCTGGGCATTCCTCACAGCTCAGGGTGAGGAAAGAGGCTTCCCACATGGTGTTCTGCAGCACTATGTTAATTTGTGCCAGTTCTGTCTTCCCCGTTGGCCCATTGACCTTCCCTACTCCTTTTCCCCCTATATGTTCACGCTCTAGTAAATTTCCCTTCCCTGTTATCCCATTGGTTTATGTAACCCCACCTATCCACCCTGGCATTTTCTATTGGTCCTTTATCTGTGTACCGCCCCTGTGCCCTCAGACAGTTGGCTCCCTGATGTTCTTCCCTGCCCCCTCTTTCCCTGTACTTACACCCTAGACTGTCCTTTGTTCCCTGTCTTTGGCTCCTGGACCCTTTTCAGTGTCGCCTGCAATAAAGCACGTTGAAACTGCATGTCTGGACCCTCCTGTGTCTTCACTGCCAAGCTGCTGTGTTTGTGTGTGTGTGCTGGTGCTCTCATGGCTCCGACCCGTTGGCGCAAGACACTCTTGGGGAAGGTTGCGTCCACCACCACCGCGGACTGCTTGTCTCTAACAAGTTTAAAAGAGCAAAATAATATTGACTAAGTATCTGGTTTTTACTTAAGGGGTCTTGAAAATTAATCAATCATCTTGTGTCCTAAACAGTGTTAGCTTTTTGGTTCAGAGTGGCTTGGGAAAAATTCACCTGGCTTTTCTGGCTTTTAAGAAAACGGCAGGGTTAGAAGCAAACTATGATGAGCTTGTTTGCCTATGCCTTGATGGGATTAAGATGGG
Source organism: Promerops cafer (assembly GCA_013398275.1). NCBI lineage: Eukaryota > Metazoa > Chordata > Aves > Passeriformes > Nectariniidae > Promerops > Promerops cafer. The sequence continues at coordinate 82,682 of VZSE01012478.1, read as the reverse complement.
GTGGTGTACTATGACTGGGATGGTGTTTTCTCTGTATTTAATTGACCATTGCAGGTCGTGAACAGCTCTTTAGATAATGTATTTATGTGTCTTTAGGCTACTGCTGAGTGGCTGATAGTCTCTTCATCTTGCATTTGTTACAGGAAAGCTTAAGGTAATTTGAGTGAGTTTGGGGAAAGCACAACTAAAAGGTAGAAAGGTGGGTTTTCTTGTGCTTATTAATATGGAACTATAACTTGAAGGCTTTGTTCAAAAGCATTAAAATGCAGAGACTTTTAATGGAACTGCAAGAGAAACAACTCCTAATCCCTATTACCTAAGTACTCCATCACTGATACTTTGTTCTTGACAAATGAACAGGGATGTAAAAGACCTTTTGGCCTCCAGACCTCTTCCAGTGCTGTAGCCCACATCTGGACACATCAGAGCAGGACTAAGCAGGGAAAAGGGTGACCTCTGGCTTTAGGACAGCTGAGGGGAGGTTTGGCTGGCTTTGAGAAAAGAACCTGGTGATTTCTGCTTCTCTGTCAGTAATGTGGATGAGAGCTTCACCTCAGCCTGAGTGTGAGCCATGACCCTTTATATTATCCCGCTGAGATGTAAGGATGGCTGTTTTAATTTAGATAGTTTATTAGTTGTAGATGTTTACAACATGAAGATTTTCCATTTATGTTAATAGACGTGCATCGGTGAGTGTAGCAGGATTAGATAGTTTTTATTTGGAGGGTTTTTCTCTGCTAAAAACCCCACAGACAAACACACTGCCCAGACAGTCACAATTTTTCTCCATTAATTTTTAAAATCCACCCAAGGAGCCTGTTTATCTAGTCCAGAATAAATTGCTCCAGATGGAAGGGATCTTCCTGTCTGGTCTCTGTATTCCCCCTGAGCTGCTGGTCCCATCTTGTTGGGATGGCAGCCCAGCTGTGCTGGCAGCAGTGCCTCCCCTTTGCTACAGAGGGGATGCAGCTGCCACCTTCACAAGCAGTCTGCAGTTATTTGGGGTTGTAATTAAAAAATCTTCCAAAGCGTGGATTTGGTCTGCTTTGCACTATACCCTAATTGCGTTAAATACAGTGAAAAATTGTGAAAGGATTGTGCAATGGAATGGGGAAAAAAAGGAAAGTTTCAAAACAGGCTTCAGCTTTGAGCTCTGGTTTACTGCTTTGAGAAGGAAACCCCCGCTCTGCCTCCTCACCCTGGCTTCTTCCCTGTTCCAGGTTTATGGCTTTGTCTGTTCAATGATGTACGTGACAGCTGGACTGGTGTTTTTAATCTTGCTTGTTTACAATGTGGATTCCCCTTTCCCTCCCAGGGAAACTGCTGTCTGATTTTATCAAACTTTGGTGCTGAAGTGTGTGTGCTGGTGCTCACTGGTCTCTTCTGGGTGGGATCTTTGCCTTCAGGTTTCTGGGACCAGCTTAGTGGTGGAGCAAGCTAAAGATCTTGTTTGTCCAAAGCCTACTAGAACACTGGAGGGAAAGGAAAAAGACAGTACAGGAAAATGCATGAAACCTTGAAGAAACTCCAGTGAAGCCACTTAATGACCGAGGAAAGGGCTGAGTAAAAGATGAAGGAAAATTACTTAAGAACACAAAATAAGTGACCATAAAATGGGTGTTTATGTGTGAACATATTTGTGAAGACTTGCTCTCTGCTTCCAGCATGTGGTTAATAAAAAACACCTTGAGAGGGTTTTTGTTCAGTTGTGATTATAACAAGGTAGGTTTGAGCAGAAAGAGAAGAAATGAAAGAAAAATAGATAAAATAAAAGCACCTGATTAGAGCAGGAGTGACTTGATGGCAGTTTGGCCTCATCCTCTTCTGCATCAAGCCAGAAGGTGGTTTTGCCCTTTATGTCCCAAAGGAGATTGTGTTACCAATCCACACAAGCGGTGCTTTTTCATAATTACTCGGAAAATAATAGGACTTGATCACAGGCCCAAAAGAGCATATGGAGACTGCATGCATGTGCTTTAGTCTTTATTTTGCCTTTAGGTGGCATGAGATTCCAGGGGCAGCCACAGAGCTGAGGAGAGGCTGGGGCTGCCCCAGTCTGGGTATGGCCAGTTCCAGCAGCTCAGTGGCTTGAACCTCACCCAGCCCCTCAGCCATGCCTGAGGCACCTCAGGGGCACAAAGGTGAGGAGGAGGGAGCACTGCCAGGAGCCAGGAGAGGCACAGGAGTTGGGAGTGGAGAGAGGATGAGTTGGGGAGAAGAGGGTAAGAGAGAGTAATTTATTTTTGTTTCTTACCACCCAAATCTCATTTAATTGGTAAGAAATAACATGAATTTTCCCCAAGTTCTATCTGTTGTGCCTGAGACAGCAATTGGTAGGGGATCTCCCTGTCTATGTCAGTGTTTGTATCTTCACCCATCAGTTTTTTCACCACGTTTTCTCCCCTACTTTGCTGAGAAGGGTGATTTAGAGAGTGGGTGGGCAGGCATTTGGCAACTAGCCATGGTCAACCTGCCACAGAGAAATTGATCTCTAAAACATACTTGTGGTGGGAGTTAGAAGTAGTAGTTCTGGTACTGACCACTGCTGGGATCTCTTGTGCTCTCTAGCACGCTGGTCACAAGGAGCTCTCCTGAGGCACTGCTCTCCAGGTGTGTCAGGAACAACAGTGGAAACTGTACCACACAGCTGCCCACACATGCACACTTAGATATGAAATTGCCTCCCCTGAAGCAATGAATGGATTGCTTACATATTTATTGATGTGTACTTCCTAAAAAGTATTTCTTCTCAATTTTTAAAATGTGTGTATTTGCAATAAGTGGTTTTGGGCCAGCGTGTTGCTGCCTCTGGAAGAGGAGAACCACAAGCAACAGGGTGCAGCAGAAGAGATGACAGCCCTGCCAAAATTCATGCCAGATCGGTAAGGCCAGAGAAAGAAGTTGAAAAGCACACAGATGCTGTTAGCCATCAGAGTTTGCATATTTGTATATGCACAATTCACTCACACAAGGGACAGCAGCTGCTACAAATCCAGAGCTTTAACCTGGCAGGTCTCTCTAGGCTGTATTTCCACTGAGTTTGGTTGTATTTTAATAGGTCTTGGGCGTGTGAATGAGAACAGGATGTGACCTGCTCTTAAACAAACACAAAGCACTTAAATATTAACTGTGGGAAGGACGATCCTTTCTGTTGCCTGGTTTGAGATGTTTGGTACCCAAGGGTGTGCAGCAGCTTCTGCTTGAAAATGGGAACACTAAATCAAGGAGTGCATTTTGTGGAAACTGCAGGTGGCAGTAGGGTCTAAGTTTTACAGAACAAGTGTTTTAAACTGCTGTTCTCCACAGTAACTTGACATATGGCAAAAATTGAAATCTCTGCAAGAGCCTTCTCTTAAAGGCAACACTCCATGTTTTCAAGGACTTGTCAGATCCTTTCAGATGCAGTATTTTGAGTAAGTATAATGACACTTCCTGCTCCCTTTGGAATGCCCTGCATTGCTTTTCCCTAGAGTGGAGGGGCTTCTAGTGTTTATTTCACAACATTTGTAGTGCTCTATAAATGTCCATTAAACTATGCTTTGATTTACTGTGTTCCATCTGAGTAAGTAACTTATACGGTGTATTACTTACATTTACCACAATTAAAATTGTGTCCATTTGAATCTAAGCAGTGGGTCAATTGCTCTGAGTTCACTGTTAGCACTTTGAAGTCCTATGTGTTACACAGAAAGACTTTGAACATGAGTGAGCTTAAATACAGGGCATTTTCACAGTCTCAGTTTGGTTTCTAGTCACTGAGAAGACTTCATTTCAATGATTAGCAAAGAAATAATGATCAGACTGTTACCCCTGTGCTCTATGTATTTTTGACTTAGGAGTTAGTTACCTGTCATCAAGTGCTTTCTCCTTTAGGATGTGCATTTATTTGTCTGGCTCAGTCAGAATTAAGACTGTATTTACGTTTATTGCACACCATGGGGAATTTGAGAGACAGAGCACTGAAATAAAGGTGAGCTTGTGTGGTTCAGACAGCTCATTGTATAGACAGATGCATGCCAGTGTGCTCTGTGTATGCTGGGATCAGCTGGCAGGGTATGTTATGTGCATGAGTATATTTTAAGTTAGGTTATTCTGTCTTATGATTAATCTGGAAAAACTTCCCCAAACATCTAAGGTTGCTATTTCTAAGTCCTGAGGTGAGACTTAGTACAGACAAATCAGTGTTTCAAAAGTACCAGTTGCTGTTAGTGATAAAGTTGGACCATAATAAGTGAAATTCCCAGAAAGACTCATACTGATGAGGCAGGGTCAGTTCAAAATATGCAGTAAATGTTCTTGGTAGCATGTTTTCCAATTAAAAAGCAATAGCAAAGTACTTAGATGTATTGCGGGGAATTAAATACTTCTCTAGAGCTAATTGGTTTTGTTGGTAGTTTTTCAGATGTACATTAAGAAGACTGTTGCAGTGCACGTCCGACTGCCAGTGGTTTCAGACCCAGCTCGCAGGGGAGAGGCCAGAGATGGGCCAGCAACAACACCCAGGGGGATCCTCAGGGCAAGTGGGGAAACCCTCTGGCCTTGAGACTTCAACGATGGTGTGGTTGCATGGTGCAGGCAACAGGGAAGGGATGGCTGCTGAAGTGCCAAAATGAAGGTATTCATTAAATAAATAAAAGGGCACAAATGAGGGTGCAAACATAACATAAAAGGGTTGCTTCAGAAGACCCCGAAGGGGGGCTGACAGAAATATATATAGTTTCTCATAGAATGTTCTAGAAGCCTTCTGGCCAATCATGGGCTGTTGATCTGCATGGCCAGTCACAATTGGTCACAGAGTTCTTTGCTTCTGACCATAAGCTACCTGGATGTCATCAGTTGTGGCTTCTTATCTCTTGAGGTTGGCTGTCTGCTGTGTGGCTATGTGGCCAGTTCCTGGCCTGTCCCATTTAGGACAGGCTTCCAAGGAAGACAACAAGTAGTTTGGACTTTGAAGGCTCATCTGGGTTTTGAGAGCCTTCCTTGGCACAAAGCACTCTGATGTTTTTCCTCCTTGGTGTAAATGCTGATTACAAGCCATATATCTGCATATATCACTCCTGGTTGGAGCAGGAGTGTCAGGGAATCCAGTACGGAAGCCAGTGCTGTTGGAGAGCACATCCCAGCCTCCCAATGGGAAATACCAGTATGCACTATGAGGTACAACTGTATAAGCTATTAAAAAGTGATTATTTAGGGCATGTAGAAAAGAGAGCGCCTTATAAATTAAGCAAAGAACAAGATGCATTTTAGTAACTGTTCCTGTGTAATGGGAACTCTTGGAGTGTGCATATAGTGCTTTACTGTCAGTAATGCTGCTGTTGGGGAGGATCCCAGGGAGGGGCCTCAGAAGGGAAAAGGTGTTCTGTGCACATATTCAATCATGGTTTAAACATAATTAACTCAAGTTGCAGACATGACCCCTTCCTATTCCCTTTTCAGAAACATTTGTCTGAATTTTATTATGTCTGCTGAGAGCGAATGCCAAGGTTGTGTTGCCTGCCCTGAGTGCCAAACTTGACTTGTGTGCAGGAATGTGCCCATGCTTGCCAAATCCAGGGAGAAATAGAGTGCCCTGCAATTTACTTTGACAATTATAACCAAAGCCACACAGTTCAAATGATGTTTGATCTTCAGAGCTTATAATAAACACAGAGAAGAAGCACTCCAGAAGCTATTTTACTGAATAAATTTAAATAACGCATTAATTTTAGAAAATAATTGCATATGAGTAAGTGGCGAAGTTAATCAAAGTATTAATTTGTTCAGCTCTTAGGGATATGTAAAAACTTAAATAATCTGTAAGTATCACATTTGGCATGTGCAAACTTACCACAAAATATGAGTTGTATGTAGTGCACACTCAGCTGAAGAGAGACTAAGCAAATATGTTTTAATGATGCTTGATAGGGGCAAATAATAGTCAGGTTTGGGAATGGTATAAGAAATTGCACAATTCCAGTTTCAGGCCAACAATTAATGCATATTTTCCTCAAGACCAAGCACTTGGTGTTGACTCCCAGTCCACGCCATGCATGGAGATGTGCTGGCGACACACAGCCTTTTGGCAAAACTTCTTGCCTGTAGTAAGTGAAATGCAAGGTGTGTCTTTGTTTATAAAGCAGCCCGACTGTGCAGCTTAGCTAGAAAAGAGAGAAAAGGGAGAGGTGCCACTGGCATATGAAATCCCCTTGCAGTGAGTGTCAGAGGTGATGGGAGGCTGGGTGAGGCAGCAGATCACTGTGAACCCCTCTGCTGCCTTTGGGCTCAGCAGTGGTGAGCAGGACCCATGCAGCGCAGGCAGGTTGGGATGGAGCCTTCCAGAGGCTCCCTGAGGAGCTGCAGTAAAGTGGTCTAAGAAGTTACAGACTGAATTTAAGGTGTCTCTGTAGCAAATGTGTGTCTGTTGGCAGAAGTTGAGGGCTGGCACCAAGCTCTGGTGGCCTTTGCTGTAGTTTGGCCACCCCTCACAGCCCATCAGGGTGTGCAGGGTCACTGCAGCTGTACTGAGCAAACAGAATGGTGGTATCATGCCTACACAAATGACAGAAATGAAAGTGGGTGTTTAAAGTTGAAGTTAATGCTCCTCTGGTCCTGCTATGCCTGCTTTATGTATGTGATACATTCATGGGGAGAAGTACTGTGTTCTTTCCTAGACTGACAGGAGATTTTAATTTCTTACAAAGTATCAGTCTTGATCTGATTTACTTATTTCTATACTGGCACGTGGCTCTGGTGTGGTATATTAACAGTCTCACAGCAATCTTAAGTAGTCTTAATGAAATTAATGTTAGTATTAGTCACACACTGTCTGACAATTTTCTTAGGCTGTACTGTGACAAGAGCTGTGGTTGGAAAATGATGATTTTCTTTTGTTATTTCATTTCACTTAATATTGATGTGTGGGGCGATATATATGGTGGTTATTTTTTAGAGTAGATTCTTTATCCTGACTCAGTCAAGAGACTGGAGTCTGGTATTTGTATTAAATATTGTATCAAGTGATTTGCAGTACCTGTGGGTTTAGTGGGATGAGAGCCACTTGTTTTTACTCAGAAATGTGTGGTTCCTTTAGTTAGGGCTTTGGATTGCTTTTATGCTCCATTCTCACAGAAGAAATGCAAATGCTGCTGAAAAATTGTATTTTGATTACACACGAAGATACCAAAAAACATAACAGAGGAAGTTAGGTTTGCCTGCTTTTTGCCAGATTTATTTTGAAGTATATAAATTATGTTCTGTTGCCCTCCTGCTGAGGAAATAGAACACAGAAGCTTGGATGAGACATGCAACTATGCAATCACTGTTGGCCTGGGCTTTGGTGGTCCAGTCCTGTATGATCTTACAGAGAGACACCCCAGATACAGCAGGACCTAATGGAGGTTTTGGGTGGGATGTGGGAAAACCAGACTCTGCATGTGCAGAATGTGAAGAAGCCAGCACGTGAGTTTTGATTGTGGACTGGCCGAGATGCTGGGCAGCTCATTCAGCTGAAGGGGGCTGTGTCTGAGGAGGTGAGGAGGGAGGTGGCTGAGAGTCTTGCTCAGGGCTGCTTTTCCCATAAGCAGGAGCCAGCAGGCTCCAAACAAGCTCACTATGGCTTCCCCTTCATTTTGGTGGTGGCTCTCACTTCTTGCCCAGCTCTGTGGTACTGGGGAAAACTCTCTGTGGCCTCACCATGCTTCCTGCACACATAACTATCTGTTCCTCCTTGATTTATTTATTGTCACTCATGAAAATAAATTTATTGATTTAAATCTGTATCCCCCTAGGAGGGGGTGACCCTGTCCTTGGGCAAGGCTGTGCTCTCTGGTCATTGTGATACTGTCTGAATGTGATGCTGATTACTTCCCTGGCTTGTCTGGCTTTCTTTACCCATCAAAGCTTCTGAAATACACATCCTTTGGATTTCACTGTCACCAGGTAATCTGATCAACATAACAGATGGCTGCTGAAATTCAAGTGGGCCCTTGCAGCTGACACAGGAGGTATATTACATTATGGACCGACCTGTTGCACCTTAGGTTATTTCCTTATTCATGCACAACAGCTATTTTATTCTGTCATGCATTTCCTGGAGAAGAACAAGGAGAAGTAATCAGAGCATTCTGTGGAGGAAAAAAGGGCCTCTTAGCCTGTTGAAAGACATGCAAACTCCATTTCATCTTGTCTTACAAATCATCACTGGGAAAGTTCTATAGTTCTGTTTTTTGTTTTGTTTTTGGGGGTTTTTTGGTGTTTTTTTTTTTTTTTTTGTTATCTGGTGCATTAGGAACAGAAAGCAGTGCATTTAATGTTATTGTCTTGGTTTGAAGACAGGTGTCTGCTAGGGAAGGCAGGAGCCTCCCTTGCAATGAAAAAAATTGTAAACCCCTTCCCTCCAAATTATTATGATTTTGAAAGTAAGGAGGCTCTCCGGCAAAGATATGAGAATAGAAATAACAGTTCTTTACTAGTATGTATAACAAGGCAAACAATCAACAACTACGGCATTGACAGCAAACAGAACCACAAACCCAGTGACAGCCTTCTCAGCGGCAGGCACTTTCTCCTTTGGTGCAGTTACAGTCACAGCCAGTAGGGGCACTGGTGACTCTCAGCGGGAAGGGCAGGTGTGATGATTCCCCTGCGGCTGTAGGGGGCGCTGTGTCGCAATCCCAGGGAGCACGTGGAAATGGCGGCTCAGGCAAGATCGGAAGGGATGGAAGAGAGGCTCTGCTTCACAACCCCCTGGGGCAGCTGATCCTGGTGCATCAGCAGGACTCAGAGGAGCACCAAGCTGGAACGGCAGGAATGAGCAAAAATCCCGGGCTGGTTGATGAGATGTATCAGAGACTCTGGAGCCGTGGCTGGAGCCATGGGATATCTCGGCAGGCAGGGGGTGGGTACGGGGCTACAGTGCAGCGAAAAGCTCAGAGCAGTGCCAAAGAAGTGGCACGGGTGGGGCAGCAGCAGCCTGGCTCCCAGCAGGGCAGAGAGGGGTGAGCACAAGAACCTGGACACCTGAGCAGATGGGGTTAGGTCTCTCTTTTAGTGAGATGGGTACTAATAGGGTCCCAGTTCAGTGGTTGCTCTTCTAAGCAAAGGCTGACCTCATGGCAGAAGAAACAGCTTTAAGCTGGGCTCTGGTGGCAGAAATGAAGTCCCTTCCCAAGCAATGGCTCCAACGGTCCTCCTCCCAGAGGTGAGATCGAGAGAGAGCCAGCAGCTGTCCCAGCCCCATCCCCTCAGGCTTGGCCACCTCCCTGTTGTCTCAAGTACCCAGCCATCAGTGCTTCCTAGCAACTCAGTGGGAAAAAATTCCACAAGTAAAAAGGAAAGAAACCCAACCCCCAACAGTTATATACTTAAATGTGCTGGCATTTATCTTCTCAGCCATGTTTACTGGAGTAATTACAAGTCAGATTCGGTGTGATGCTTCCTGACCTTTAAAAAAGGTCCCTAAACAAAAGACAAAACAACATTTACAAATGTTATGCTGAACAGACCCTCAAGTACTTGCCATGATCTCAGTATTTATTCATACAAGGAAAGTAAAAGACTTAATGAAGACAAAAGGTATTCTGATATGTCCTAGTGAAAAATTCAGTTGAAGTGATTTGGAAAGAAAAAAACCCAATGCAATTTTTTTCTGTGATAACTAAGGGGAAAAAAGCAATCCTCCAGTTATTGTTGTTGAGATGGTCATAATAGGCAGAAGAACACTTTACAACATCAGAAGGCCTCAATATATCTTTATTCTCACAGCTCGCCCTCTTTCACATTCTCACAAAGTTTATACTTATTCATTGGCCACCATAAATCAACACAGCGCTCATTGGTACAAAAACATCACCACCACTCTTTCACAATCCCTCTATATCTTCTTTCTGGTTCCCATGAAAACAACCTTGGAAGGATTCCTTTCCGCAACTCTTATCAGCTTCTTCTCTAACAAACTTTTCCTAGCACACAAACTGTCACTGTTGAGACATAAAAACATACACTTGTGCCAGATAACAATGGCTACTTTAATGGCTTCCTCTATTACAAGGTGTTGTTAAGTTTTATACTCCTAGCAAAGCGTGATCTTAAGTCATTAATTACATCAAAACAGCTCACTATATTCCTTGGACAAAATAATAGCTCATTGTTTTCTATTGGTGCAAGCAATTAACATCAATAACTAATTAGCAAAAGTTTACAATAGGTTATTAAAGCATGTATGCTGCTCACTGAAGCACATATCCCTAACTGCAAATATCTCGTATCTATTTTGCTGTTTCTAATGCTAATGTCCTTGTCCTCCTTCCTTGCTATGGATACACCCATATCTTGTCAATTTCTCCTTCTGCTGACTCAGATATTTGGCCTGCAGACCAGCTGCTAAGCCCCTCCATAACAAACCAGCTGTCAGCCCCTACAATATCTAGTTACAGTTTTGAAAGTAAAGAATAATCAGTGCTTGGGGCAAAATTAGGATTCCCCTGGTATTTTTCAATTGTGACTTCGCTGTTAAACCCTGATTAACTTATATACAAGTTTGTTACTTAAATATGAAAATAACTTACAGTAGCACAAGATAGAAATTGGAACTCAAAATATTCATATTGGCTATTTATCTACTGGTTGCCTCCCATGGAAGCAATTAATTTTAGCACTTGGATATTTTCATGCATTCTGTGGGATGGCTTTATACAATTTACATAGAGAAAGCGTTTATTTCCAAATTACATCTCATACACTGAAAAATTTCCCCCCCCAGGGGCATTGCAGGGATTGCCTCTTGAAGTTCCATGAAAACCCTGCATTCATGCCCTGCCTAGTGGCTGCCCCATCCCCTTCCTAGCATGAGCAAAAATTCTCTTCCCATCACAGAGAACTGAAGCTGGGGGCCCCTTCAGTCCCAGTTTGGGGCAGCTTGTGCCCATGGACTGCTGTACCTCAAGCCCTTGGCTCCGTGCAGCCGTTCCTGGTGAGTGACTTGGGAACGGTAGTCTGGATGGGTGGAGCATCATGGCAACGAATAAGGCAAGTGGCGAGGGGGATTAGGAAAGGGACAAGAGGCTTCTTGGCGTAACACATATGAGTTTATTACTACAGCAGGTCAGGGGCCAAAAAGCCCCAAACAAAACAGGGTCCAGGTATACGTATGGGAGAGGGTGGGTGGAATCTGAGGGAGAGGGTCCAATGGGTTTACAGAAGGGAGGAGGGTCCAGGGTGGAACAAGGGGCCCTATACCCTATCAGGGTACAGGGGAAGGAATACATAAACTATGAACCAATCAGGGAGCAAACAGAGGAGAACTTTCTAGTAACAGGGAGTGAACTGGGGATGATTGAAGGGGAGATTGACAAGGGCTAGGGAAGAATCCAGAAGGGAAGGTGGAGAAGGGATGACATAACTGAGGGAGGAGAGCAACTGCCAGGGGAGGAGGAGACTACACGGTAGTCTCCTGCCACAGCACCCATTCTTGGTTGCCGTGGGATACTACAATGGACGAGTATGAAACCTGGGCAATTTGGGTAGCTGGAGAAACTGCTGCTGCTTTTAATTTGAGCTGAGGCCAGGGGTTTGCTGCAATGGGGTGGCAGTGCTCCTCTGAGGATGGATATTGGCAAACTTTGGCAGCTGTGGGACGACTCTATTCCAGAATAGAAAAATTTGCCCAGCTATCAGTATTGCCACAAGTGATCCCCTGCATCTGTCCTTGTCAGCTGATTTGGTTATGGAGATTTGCTTGGTTTTGTCTCCCCTGAGCATCCATATGTATTAGGGAGAGATCTTATTAATTTTCCTCCATCCAGTGTCTTTTCAGCATGGATCCTGTGCAAGTGTGGTCCCTTTGTAATGCTTTAATAGCATGGACACAAAAGCAAACATTTTGGCTGGGCAGCAGAACTATCATACAGGTTTTAACCTTAATATTACTTTTAGACTGTTTTCCCCACACCACCTGTAGTGGGTTGTAATTTCTTCTTCCTTTTTACCAGGAACACTGTAACTACTTTATCACTGGTGTCATTTCTGTCCCAAAGGACAAACTAAGGCTGATTCTCCTTTGGATGAGAGTCAACTTCTGTCCCAACCCTACCTATGCAAAACTGTATATGCTCATCCCAGTATTTTACAGACTGTCCTCTGTGACAAGTTGCATTTTGATGGTGCTATCAGATATATTCCAAGACCACTTCCTGTTTTGCTTTTCCAGGGGACTCACCCTGATGTTCCCATTGAGGCTTAGTCAAGGAGGGACACTGTGCTGTGGGACAGCATGCTGACTGGCAGTAGCCCAATATCTGAGTTACAGGTCTCTTTGCTTGTCTTGTTTCTCAAAAATACTTCATAAAAAATTGCTTTGGATTGCTTGAGCATTACACTTTTTGAATTACTGTTTGACAAAAAAGTGGGTTCAGTGATGCCCATTGGTAGTAGCTTGCAATGCGTTTTGAAGAATAGCTCTTGCTTGGCATTATATTCTGTTGCTTATTCTGGGTGTGCTGTTTTGTCCAGACACCCACAGCTGAAGATTATGGGCATTGCAGTAGCAAAGCCTGGCAATTCCATTCCCTTTCCTGTGCCAGCCCAGAAGCTAATCCCTTTGTCCCTTTGTTTCTCTTCTGTGTTCCCTGATAAAAAGGAAAATTACCCTGGCCTGTCATCTTGGCTTTACATTTTAAAAGTTCTACATGCTTTTCTAGAGATGGACAGAATTTTCCATGGGGACCTAGCACCACATCATGTCTTCAGGACCTCTGTCCTGAGGCAGACACTGGATTAATGTCTTTCACACAAATTTAGAGGCACATGCAGAGAAGGAGAGCAGATCAATGTTTAATTATGCAAATATTCTTTTAGGCTTTAATATGAAACGGGCATAGACCTGTCACAGCAGCTATGATGAGGACAGCTATGTGAGTGAGCTGCTGTGCTCTGGTGCTGCATTGTTGGAGGGGACAGAGTGGATGTAGGTGCAGGGGGTCAGGGTCTGGCTGGCAGCTCCTGGCATTGCTGGAGAGCTGTCCAGAGGGCTGAGCTGCCCCCAGCTCCCGCTCACAAAGGCAGAGATGAAGTTTCTGTATGAAAACCCAGTATATGGGTCTGGTTATAGTATGGCTTTGTACTGTGTTATTTAAAGCTGTCTCAGTGTTAGTTCAGGCTGTGCATGGCTCACCTGATGTGGATGCATGAAGACATTTGTCTCTAGTGCTCTCCTGGCAGCTGTGGCTGCAGTGACTTGAATGGTGAGGGCTGTGAAGTGAGAGGTACTGCATTCTGACAAGCCTGTGCTTGGTCAGCCTTTTGTCATGAGGAGCTCATTTAATTGTGCTGGACTTGATGAGCTTATGTGGGAATCCAACTATGAAATTTCCTCTTGGTGAGTGCTTTGCCAGGAGGATGGAAGTTAGCTCCCTTCCTTGCATGGCTTCCCTGCAGTTTGTGAGCACTGTCCATGGAGGAACTAAGCTTTCTGTAGGATGCAGATATGGATGCACAAGTGTTATGATGATGCAAGAAAACTGTACCCAGTTGCCAAACTTGATGTGCTTTAAAACGTTGTTTCTCTTAACCCTTTAATATGGCACCTTTTGTGTTTTAATTCAAACCTTCATGGCACCATGCACGCTTCTGCTCATTTTATCCCTCTGTTTCGGCATCCCTATGTCTCACGAAATTGCTGCTAAGCCCCAGGAACTGCATTACAAAGAAGTTTTAAGGAAGCACATGTATATATTTTTCTATTTAATTTCTACTTTTCTTCAGTAGGGAGTTTCCCCCAAGCCTTGGTGCTTTTGCCCAGTGCAGTGGCAAGACACACAGTTAATATGGCTGATGTGTTTCTCTTAAAAAGGGTGGACTTTAAGCTGTGTGGGTCTCCCTTTACCGTGCTGATTTGTGAGACCTTTTCTGCTGTGGTTGTTTTCACTGTTTCATTTTTATAGCCTGCTGGATCCTCATGTGGGTGAGCAGAATTGCTCATCTGTGGGATCCTCTGGGGGACATGGTAGAGAGGGTGCATTTCTGATATCCTGTTTGCTGGTTGTGTTCAGCATGACTCTTGCCTTGTGTGACTCTTGCCTTGCATTGTTAAGATAGTGGAGGAGGAAGAGGAATATTGCCTGCTGCTGTGTTAGATTAGGTAATGATTTTCTAGCTCTCACAAGCTGTATCAGGTTTGTCTCAGTGCCTACACAGTGCCTTGTTTCACTATCAAAAGAAAGTCTTGAATTATGCAAAGAGTAAGGTAGGAGCAGCAGAGCTACTGCTGAGCATGGTTTTACACTGCCTCTATTGAATATTCATTGAATCAAAGATCACAACTATGTTTTTGGGAGTTAAAATTTTTTTTGGTAGCTTAGACAATTCCAGCCTGCACAATATGTATTGATACAAATAACCAACAGCTGTTACTCTAAAGCAATGGGTTTGTAGGCAGTAGGCAAAGGAAATGAAAACACAAGTTATGTGGTATTTCGGGTACAAAACCAGGCACTTCAAAATATTAATTCTTGTTCTTTGCCAATACTTAGTCCAGAAGTCTTTGCTCTTGATGCAGTTCAAAGCCAGAAGATGAGCAAAGGCATTCTTATACACAATTTGAGATAACTGAGTTTAATTGCCATCCACCAAGTTTTCTGAGGTACCCATCTGAGGTATTTACTATGGGAAGAGCTGTCATGAGGTGCTTGGTAGAAAATGAGAGCAGTTGTCAGTGCAGGTTTGTAGAAGCGTCTCATGCTTAAACACTTGCTGGGGAGGGGGAGGCTGGTTGTGTAAGGAAAACACAGACAATGTGTCTGGTTGTGAAGGTGGATGGTTAGAAATGAAGTAGAGCCAGGATTTGCCTGTTTGCTTTTATGATATATTAGGCACTTGCTTTTCCTTTGGGGTCTGAATGTTTCACTAGGAGAGTTTTGTGGTAGGGAGGGAAAGTAACTGAAAAATATTTTGAGCCATGACAATGAGCTCTTCCCTCTAACAGAATCATGTTCTGCTGTTTTCACTCTCAGCTTGCTGACAAGATGATAAAAGGTAGCATGGTGTGTGCGCCTTGGTAAACAGTGCCTTACTTCCAAAGGTAGGTAGATAATTTAAACAATGAGAGAGAGAGAGAGGGGGACAGAGAGAAGGAGGGGACAGAGTGGTGAGGCTTTAATATGCTGATACAGGGAGAGAGGGATTGATGTTTAACCAGGGGGTGGTTCAGGGGGTAGACAGGATATGAAAGCTGGATTTCTGGGTGTCCCATTCTGTTTGGCCTCAGGTGTGGGACAGTTTCAGAGGCTTTTGAGGCTGCCAGTGAAATCCATGCTGAAACACTGCTCCTGACTGGGTGCCAGCCCTAGGGAGCAGGTGCTTGAAGGAGGCTCTGAGGACAGGAGAGAATGTTAATTTCAGGGATTTCGGTCTTTCTGGTGGTTTTGTGCGAAGTAGTGGTATTCCCAGTGAAGTATAAAGAGGCAGCACTGGTGGTTGGTTTCCTTGCTGCTTTTGAAGGAGGGCGATATCTAAGGAAGGATTAGGGATTGCATTTCTTTCTGATGCTTGGTGGTAGCTGAAAGCTTAGACTACAACTCCATCACATCAGCAGATGGACATATGTGAAGGTGAGGAAGAATATAGATGTTAGAAGAGCAAGCATATGGAGAAAGCAGAGAGGGCAGGAGGGGGAGAGGGATTAACAGATGGGAAGTAGAAAAACAGTGAGCAAGGTGGAAGGGGAGGAAAAGCCTTTCTGCCAGACGTCCCCTTTTCCTTTCCTGGGAGAGGCTGTTCCCCAGCGAGGAGCTTGGGTACCTGCAGATGGCAGCTGTGACACAGGAGATGGAGTTTGCCAGGTTTCAGGCAGCAAAATAAAGACCAGTATGAATTCACAGGGAAAAAACAGCCCCATTTCCCAGTCAGCAGTCTGTGTCTGTCTGTGCTGCTGGGTTCCTGCTGCAAAAGGGCTTCCAGAGAGCAGACCTGATTGTCAGACCAGGAGCTATGTGGGGCTGTGATGCCTCTCTGTCAGGGCCAAATAGGAACCACCACTACATCCTCATAATCCACTTAGTTAAAACATCTGAGAAAGCAAAGGAGGAGTATCAGGCACTGCTTTCTCAGGTGGCTGATGGCTATAGAATGGAGAATGAGTCAGAGAACTACAAATGCTTAGAGGAAAGAGCCTGCAAGGTTTTACTGTTCAAACCTAAATCCTTTCAGCTGGTCACTGGGTGTAGCATAGCCATGTTGTTGATGGTTGAAACTCTGGGCCCAGACAATGAAACATCCATGGTTACTTGGAAGAGCCCTTAGGGGAAAAAGACATTAAAACTTCAATACGGCAGTGGCGAGAGCTGTTAACTGAAAAATCAAAAAATGGTATTATAAGTAAAAGATGACCTGGCAAACCCCTTCTCTCATTTCAATGGCATCTCTCTTTTCCTCTTTACTGCTCTGCTTTCATGATCATGCAGACAACAGGCAATCAGACCAGGATTTGAAGGAAATATTAGGAATAAGTGTTGTATTTTGGGATTTGTGCTGTTTGTGGGGTTTTTGGTAGCAAAATAGAGCAATGCATTTTTTTCAAAACCACCTCAGTCCTTGTTGCTCTTACTGTGGATTACAGAGGATAAAAGTAAAGTGATCTGATAGCCGCACGTTATATATGATGCATTTGAATACATTTAAACACATACTGATACTGCATGCTCACAATAAGAAAGCTGTTTTGAGAAACAGTTTTGATTTTGAAGGCTGTTCCCAGCTAAAGCAAGGTGCCTGGTCAGCCATCCAATATTGTCTGATTCTGTGATTGTCTGGTGCTTTGGTCTAAGCAGCCCAGACTGTGCGTGGCTGCTCCCCACAATGTTGTTTGTGATGTGTGTGCTCAGCACTGCTGTCACAGGAAGGTTTTGAGTAACTCATGAGATAACTGCACCAATCATAAGCTCTGTCCATCCAGATCAGGTTTGAACTCAAGTGCAGCTTTTAGACCACTTTAAGGCCATTTCATGGCCTAGATGGGAGTATAAGAGAATCTCTAACAGATGATCAGATCCCTGTGCTGTCTGTACACCTTAGGACTGAGTGCTCTTAAACTCTGCTGCTGTATTTGGTTGTTCACGTAACTTCAGTTAGAGCACAGGTGAGGGCACACACGGTTCTCCAGTCATCCCTTCTGTTTCAAACAGCAAGAAATCAGGCAACTGTTTATTTTTTAACCTGTAATGATTAGAAAAAATCATGGGCATTTCTGTGTCCTGAGGAAGTTAACAGTAAAAGTTTCTCTGGTGCTTCCTGGTTTGGGAGTGAGCGTGGGCAGACCTGGGGTAAGGTGCCTTATGTGTTCCTCTATGGCTCTTAGAGCGAATGTCAGAGAGCAGCAAGAGCTCAGCTTTGTTACTTGAAAGCTTTAAGTGTCTTACAATAACCTCAATTTACAGCTATTTGGAAAGGATGCAGCAGAGCAGAGCAAACTGGGGAACCCCTGCTGAAGACAGAAATTTGACTTCAAGTAGTAGGCACAAGGAGCTCACAGCCTCTATTATTTGATGGCTGAAAGCATCTTACAGCTTTTTAAACTTACAGCAGTTTGAGAAGAAAGCAGCAGAGTGGAACACATTGTTTGTATGGGTGGTATGAGCCCATGTGAACCCAGGCTGTGTGCCCCTGAGGGGTTTGTCGTCTCTAGGGCTGCCCACCAGCAGCTGGGCTCATCCCAGCAATCCTGAGCTGCAGGATTGGGATTGGTGCAGTGAACAACTTGACAATAAAAACAACAGCTTTAAGGAGAGGGCATTAGCATTTGGAAAATGGGGAAGCAGAAACCCACCAAAAATGCTTTTCCCCAGAATAAAGACATGCCAAGGAACTGTTCTTCCCTGAAATACCAGCCTTGAGGAGCTCTTACCTCAGACTGAAGATGTAGCTGTCAAGTTAAATGAGTGTGACTTGATCTGAGACAGTCTCTTTGCTGCAGGTGTGTGTGTGAGTCCCTTAGGAGTCAGGACATATCCATTGGGCACAACAGGTAGCAGCCAAGAACTTATCCAAGTATGGAATGGTGCCTATGATGAGCTTAGCTAGGGCATCTTGGAAGCAAAAGCATGCTGTAGGAACAGATCTTAACTGAGATTTTCATTCCCTGCACTGATTGACTTTAAAGTAAGGACATGGGGATTGGTTGGGAACAGAGTTCTCTGCCAGCACACTGACCAAAATGCAGGGTCTTAGCATTTCCTCATGTTCTTTATACTGGTCTGGTGCTTCAGAATGAAATTCTGTTCTGTACTGTACTTTGGCCTTAAACCTTTGCAAACATACAGCAGTTCTTGGAAAAGAACCACAAACAAACAAGAAAAAACTACACAGTAATACATAGTTTTTCCAATATACTTTCTGAACTGACAAGCATGTATTGCCAGGGTTTCCAGGCTCCTTATGGATCAGAGGTTCCAGAGATATATCTAGTTTTAAATGAAGCTGAGATTGTCTTTTATGCACGTGGCCTAAGAAACCCGAGTTTAAAGCAAGTACAGGACTGCAGCACCGCAGTGAATTCATGAGACCCAGAAACACCTCCAGGGAGCATCATTCTCCCACCACTCTCCTGTAAAACGGAGTCCTGTGATTGAGAGAAGTGTGAAAGCTTCTGCACTAGCCTTGGTGCATTCTTGGCATGGAGGGGAGTTCAGGGTGCTGGGAAAAGGTTATTTAAAGGATTTCCAGTGCTTACTGGTTTTGCTAATTCTTATGACTTTATTGGCATTGTGGCATTTAGTGCCAATAGCACTGCTCCTGGGGAAATCTGGTGAATCTGAGGATTTCAGACTATTGTGCCATGATGGTTTTGCTTTTTTATATACTTTTCTCATATCCCTCTTTCATATATACTTTTATGCAGCTTTATGTATCCCAAGTGCTTTTAGCCCACATACTTGTAATTCCCTAAATTTGGTAACTAGCTTAGACCCAAAGTTAAGCCAAGAGACTAAACATCTTGGAAGCATTGTAGTTAGGGTGTCAGAGAGCCCCAGACCCATGGTCCTCTCCAGAACACATTCTGTAAACTAACATAGACCCATGCAGGGGGGACATTCCTTACAAGGGGACTTCTCCTGAGCCTCCCATTGGGAAACCTATGACAGATATGCTAATATGCAAGATCTATAATTGTATACGCGATCCATCATGGAGGGGTCTTGTGTGGGTTCCGTGCACCAGTCTGGGCGGGCACTTCTGCAGGGTGCTCCTGCCTGGAACAAAGGATCTTTAATAAACACCAAGGTAAAATCCCTTTTCCCTCTCTAACCGTGTTTGGCTTTTAATTCTAAGCCCAGGTAAAGGCATCAGTATGAGTGTCTCTTAGGCTAGTGATCCCATGGTAAAGGGGAAAATGAGGAAAGAAGGCAACATTTAGAGGGAGGAAAAAAGACTACATTTCCCAAAATTAATTTTTGAAGTTTAAGGACTTGGTAAGGATATTGTTTTGATGATACACTTGCTTCTAAGTCCAAAGTCATATTTCTTTGTTTTCATTGAGATTTTAATTTGGGTGCAGTTAGTGGTATGCTATAAACTCTAAATTAATCCTGTCATCTAGCACATTATTCTCTGTTTTGTATCTGCTATTAAACTGATTTTCTTTTCTCAAACGTGGTATAAAATGTGTATGTACTTCCTGGAAACGGAAGGATTTAACAGTGCTTTGTGGAGTGCTGTTCGGTCGATGTTTGCATGGCACAGAGGTATTAAAGGCTAAAAGTTCTTTTAGAGGTGCTGAGTGTTATGATCCTATTGAAAGATTAGTGAGAAATTCAACTACACGTTTGTCAGAACCCACAAAACTTGCCAAGACTGCAATTATGTGATGTCTGGGCTTTGGTATTGACTAGGTATTGTGCAAATACAGGCAGGTATAAGAACTGGAAACAAGAGATTAGGTATAAAAAACTGCACTAAGCCAGAATTCAAGATGATGGAAGAGAAAAATTGTCCTCCCAAAAATACCTCTCTAATTGTCCACTGATAGAAAAACAGCTTTCAGGAGAGACTGTTTTCCCAGATGCAGCTGTGAGAAGAAACAGTTACAACTGAAATCATACACATACTCTGGGCTTATGATAATATATTAAGTATAAAATATCCAAGACATCAGAAGTGGTGCCTATTTCCTGCAGGTTGTGGGTGTCCTCTTTTTCCAAAGTTACTGCATGTTTACCTGCCAAGTACTAACAGCACTTAAGTATGTTTCCTGTGTTTAAAGGGAGCATTTGAATTGGAGGTAAAGGCTCAGGATTATGAAGTTCCACGAAACAGCCTAGGTGCTGAAAGAGCCCATAGCTTGCTGGTCCTAGGGTGCTAGTAAAGTTACTTTCTGGTTATGATGGAGATGATCCAGACTCTGAGATGTTTCCTGGCTCTTGATTGCCTTGTCATTGTGCTGGACATCAGTAGCAGGCAGGGAAGGGGCGGCTTCTGTCTCTGTCTGAGATGCAAAATTGTGACTTCTGCTCTGTCCCAGGTGCATCCCAGTGCAGGTGGGTAGATGGGAGCTTTCCTTCTGCAGATACCTGTGATTCGCAGGGTATAGTGTCTCCACAGCCTTGTTTTCTACTTTAGGTAGGTCTGGCTTAATTTTTCAAGGGAGCCAAAAAGGCTTTCCTGCTGGGAGAATGATAACTGCTGTACTGTCTCACTGATGTCCCAAAGTCAGTGAGTGTACCTCATAGTGACTAAAGGACCCTTGGTGGCTTGGAGGTGTGCTGCTTTCTGCCCCTTCTGCCACTCCTCCAAAGAGCTGATGGACGAAATGCCTTTGAGAAGGGGGTTTGGACCTGCTGCATTTCAGTAATGGATTACTGAGAAGCAGCAGTACCAGGGAGCATGAATGCAATTTTCTCTTGCATGACTTGGCTGAAGATCAGAGATGTGCTTCTGTGAACAGGAACATCATTGATTAAAATGGTGTGACTGTTGGGGCCATATTACAGTGGTGTCTTGCAGTGTTGATAGCTCAAATCTATCTTTTCTTGTTAACTTAAAGTTTAAACTCTGAGAAGACCGTAGAAATTTCAAAATCTCCCCCGGCAACCTTTGTAGACCTTCAACTGAGAGCCATACGTGATAGATAAGCAAAGCAAATGCATATTTGCTTTTAATTCATGCTTTTTTTTTAATCCAGCAGGAAGAGCTCTATACAGCTTTAAATGCTGTTGCATCTCATTTGCAGTTGAATATATATTGATGGTGATAAATTAGGTGTCAGGTAGCTTGTGAGGACAACTACCTGGCAATGACATATTATTAACAGTAGTTGAAATGATTGCACTTGTTCCGGAACAAAAGGTGGAGTTCTATCTATTTTTAACTTGCATTTCCGAACTATCTGATTGGAACTTAGTTTGGGGAGGCCGTAAAATAAATACAAGTTTTCTTTATGATGGTCGTCAGGGTATGATAGCTGTGGGGTATTTTTAGGTGATACTATCAAATCAGAGGAGTTGAAACCTCACTCCTCAGCTAATTGTTTGTGTTTTTAATTTTTTTTTTTTTTTTTTTTAGTATTTGTTTAATTCCTTTTGGAAAGGCTGAAGATTAAAATATCTGTGTATATACCTATGTACCCATTTTCTGTGGCGGGTGGCACTGACATCAATATTTCTGCCATTTTCTAGACTGTTTCCTTCATGTGAGACTGGCTGAAATTACTTCTAAACTTCTTTTTTCCCAGCACCCGAGAGGGAGCAACACAGTGTTTGGGGATGCACTGGCCCCAGGGCCTGAGGATGGCGTGTGTGCACAAGTGTTTATCTGGGGTGTTCCTGCAAATCTTGGGACAGGGCTGCAGCCAGGGCCACAGGCTGTGAGCCTGGTTGTCTGAAGATTTCCTGGGACCACAGCAGTGACGAGATCAGGAGCAGAGGTACTGGGAGGAGAAGCATTTATCAGTATTTACCAGGGGCTCTCACCAAACCAGAGTGAGCCCGGGCTTCCCCAGTAACTTAGAGGGGATCTGCTTCCTTTGATGTCTCTTGTGTTTGCCTCATCAGGGGACTATCAGTGGGCCCCTCCTGAAGCACGTTATGGGAAATAAGAGCTTGAAATGATCAGACTACCTACTACAGGATGCTGTGAGATTTTTACAGTAACGCTCATGCTGAAAGAGTCCATGGGTCAGGAGGAAAATGGCAACTTCAATTAGCTACTGAGAAAGGGAATTACTGTCACTTAGTACCTGACTGTCTCATTAAAGGCCGAATGTGAGAATATTTGTTCACTGTTTGTTGGGGGGGTTTGTCCTCTCTTTTTCTTTTGTTTTACTTTTCTTTTTTNTTTTTGTTTTTGTTTTTTTTAGAGTAGTTTAGGAGAACTGACTATGGGATGCTGAGATCTGGTGACTCGAGATCTTTTTCCAGTTGTTCATGCTGGAAAGTTTTTTGTTTTTTTGTTTGCTTCCTCCCTACCCCACTCCACACCTCTGGGAGCCATTACATTTTATGTGGATTACTGCCTTGGAAAACAGCAGGTGGTCCTGTGGGATTTGCTGCCAGCCAGCCCTGCAAGAGCTGGGGAGCCTGGCTGGGAGGAGGCCAAGGAAAGGTGTGGAGAGATGCTGTGGAAATCCAGGTGGGCAGTTCAGGTATATAGGAGGGATCAGGGGCACAGTTTAAAGGATTTGCAGAGGGATGAGCTTGACTGATGGCTCTTCCCTCCCACCCCATTCCTATGAAGGACATCTGTACTCAGGGCTTGAAACAAGGGACAGTCATCCTCTTGTGTATGCTGACCCCTTGTACACACACCTTTGCACAATTAACTGTGCATCATTTTGAACCTCTTCACTGTCTTCAGGGGAATCCCAAATAGTACTATGGTTTTGGGTTGTTTTCCTTCCTCATGTGTGTGAGGCTGACCATGGCAGCACAATGTCCTTCCAATGTCTCTTAGCAGGGAAAGCTGGACTTGTCCTCTATGGGCTGGCCATTCCTCTGCTGCCAAATGACTCCCTAGAGTTGCAACAAGAAATGTGGTGTCATGCTAGGGAGGAAGTGGCACAGCTATGGCTGGATGTCTCCCTCCTAGAAGCAAAACAAGAGAATAAGGAAAGCGAGAGATAATTATGGACTGGTTTGCAGTTATGCCAGTGACTTTAAATTACCAGGTATAAAAGGAATGATGAGACAATGTTAATTGAACCTGACAATGGTTTAAAATCAAAAAATCAAAATAGAAGGGCTTTTTCTTCAGAGTTTCTCAGAAAGTTTTTCGTGATGCTGGGCTCTCAATTGCAGAATCAGCTAAACTCTGCTGCAGTGTCCTAATGATAGGACTTGTCCAAGCACTCAGCTTTAGAAGTAGTCTATGGAAAGATGACCATGTCCTGGGCATCAGATTAAAAAAGAAAACAAACCCTGAGATTTAAGGGGCAGGTCCTTACTCCCCAGGGCAATAATTCTACGTGGCACTTCAAGTCATGCTCAAGATGTTGAATCCCTTTCTTCTTAAGTTTGAAAGATGGAAGAAATATTTGAAAATAAACACAGAATAACATCTGGTTTGCAGGACACTTGTTACGGGAAAAAATGTTATCAAAAGTAGCTTGGTGTTGCCTTTTTATTTTGCTGTTACTCTTTACGTCAGAGGAACCAATTTGTAGGATTTTCTTAAAAATGCTTTCATGTGCAAAATTTAGGTCTTATAAATCAAAATTCAAATGAGACAATATTAAGGATGGAAATTTTTATTTACTGGCATAACAAGTTTGGAACAATATTATCCAATTTAGGGATAGGCAGAGAAGACTGAAACATCACTGGAGTCAGGGTGCTACTTATTTCCTATAAAAATTTTGTTAGAACTATGTTCATTTGAATCTTACTTTTCCTACTGTAGTTTTGTACAGACATTCATCTGCCTCTTGCAGTGTTTAATATTCACATACTGGAAGAATAATTTAAATAGGTAATAGATGCAGAGTGTAACCCTTAAATCTTGTTTATAACAATGCAAACTATTGGATGGCAACAATTGCAAATATATGCCTGGCTTTGCAGGATGCCAACTTGTTGGCCTGGGACAGAGAGCTCACCTTAAGTGACGACAAACATTTTACATTTAAATATTAATTGCTGAGCCAGATGAACAAAAACAGCTGCAGCATTTAATTTTATTTCTTTTTGTTTTATGGAGAGGTCTTATGCAGACTTATGGCAGTCCTGGAGAGCGATCCAGCCTTGCTGGTGTGGGATCCACATGCAGATTTTAATCAGGAATGACAGCTCCAAAGCAGCCCTGCGTGCAGTACCTCTGAGACCTATACCCTAACTGCTGGTCACACTGGCGTGGAGGAGGAGTTGAGCAGGATGTCGAGCAGTAACTTAATGATAACATGTGAAATTTCTGGAACAAATGACAGCATTTGTTTCTAAAAAGTTGTTTCTGCCTATGTTTTAATTAATTCCTGTCTTTTCTGCTCCTTCTATGTGGGTATGTTGTCAGAAGGACAAGCTGTGAAAAGAGTTAAATGAGAAGGCTTTTCTGTGAGGAGGAAAAACTGGAAGTATGTACCCATATTTTGTAGTTAAATAGATACCTGTCAAGACATGCTCTAGCTAGATGATGAGTAAGGCTGGGTTAAAAATGGGAGCAACTGTGAGTGATTTAGGAAGTGTGGAGGGTTTTTTGTTTGTTAGTGGTGTGGCTGCTTTTTAAGTGCTTCTGGAGAGCTGGATATCTTCAAGAGTAATGTCATTGTTTCGGGGTCAAAAAGAAATGCTGACTTGGTGCAGAAGGGGTGTGTGGGGTTTGCTGTGCCTGAAACAGCTTGTGGGCAGCCTGGGATGGGCAGCATTGTAGGCAGTGGAGTGGGGAAACCCCCAGAGGTGCAGTGTTGTGCATTTATTTCTCTAACTAGATTCTTATGTGAGTGAGATTTGTTTATGCTGTATCACAAGCTTTGCTGTCTTGCTGTAGAAATCTTCTCCAAAAGAGAACAGCTACTTCTAAACAAGATCTTCCAGACTAGACATCCTGAACAGTTGAGATGACCTAGGAAGTGGTCATCGCCTCAGGTGGAGTTACCATTGCAACCACAGTAATTCAACTGGCTTATTATCAAATTCTCCAGCTCCTTGAATTGCTGACCTCACTCCTAAGCTTTCTGTAAGTGCAACTTCTGAGTCTCTGGTGTAAGAAAAGCCTCAGCAGCTTTTAGTTATCTTTCTGGCAACTTCTATTAGAATTTCTGACTAAACTTCACAGCTTCCAGCTGCCTTCTTGGCACTAGCTTTAGGGAGCTGAGCCAGCACTAATGCCACCCCCATCAGGTCTGCACCTACCCGTGGGCTATGGTGGTTGCTGTGATCCTGATGGTGCTTCTGGTGCTGAAAAGGAGCCTTCTTACAAACCAAAAATAAGTCAGCTGGCATGCTCAACTCCTGCTGCAGCAAATAAGCTCAAGTTTTCTAAAGGTTGGCCCTGAAGTGACAGCCTTTCCACTGTCACAGAAACATGAGGGTTAATAGTAAAGACTAACAGAAGCCCATAGTAAAGATTTCATCCTTGTGAAGGCCCCAAACACCAACCCATATGCGGAATACCTGTTCTAGCCGGAAGTTACTGAAGAAAGGAAATGTGTAAGTTAGCATTTAAGGGGTAACAATTTTCTGATATATATTGATTTCATGAGCTAAAACCAGGAAGTACTGAATGTTCATCTTGGAAGTACAGAAAGCAGAAAATTAAAGGGGATTTGGAGAATGTCTGTTAGAAGAAAGTTCAGTTCTATCTATGCAATGTTCTGAAAATAAATGTACCCACACTCCATAATCCTTAATCTTTTATGCTCTTTTCCATTTCTACCAGTTGTGAAAACTGGAGAACAGAAACTAGTTTGTTATCCTTGTATGTGGAAGGCGGTTAGCCCCCAACACAACAGCCCCCTACGCTCCCATAGAGGAGAGAGGCTTGAGACCCAACATGCCCACACAGAGAAAGAACCCCTAAACGGGCTCTGTTTTTATTAAGGTGAGAAAAAGAATCACCCCCCTTTGTCTGCCCCTGAGCCCTCAGATAATTCGCCCTAATGTTTCACCCCGCTCCCTGCTTTCCCCATATAAACCGGCTCCTTGTGACTTCCTGGGTTCTTTGTCACTGATCCCTTTTGTGGCAAGACTCAATAAAGAGCTTTCTGCAGACCCTCATATGAACACCCTGTCTCTTCTTCTGCGTCACCTGAGACTCTTTCACAAAGAGCTGGAATCACCCCTGCTGGGCAGCATGCCGGTAACCCGAGAGCTCGTCCTTCTAAGGACGCTACTCAGGGGAAGCCACAGCGCCCCGCCACAGCCCGCCGTGGCACTTGTTTAGCCAAAAGGACTTCCTAGAGTTAAAAAAAAAAGTTAAGAAATGTCTATTGTGCAAGACTAGTAGGTCTTCTTGCAAACTAGGACAGGGTTTATAAGGCACAGTGTAGGCCTGGCCATTTGACCCTTGCGCTGGGATTTACCTGAACTCAAAGCTGAATTAGGAGAACTGGATTTGTCTCTACCTGGAAGCACAGTTTGTAGTTGTCTCGGTAGATACAGGGTGAGATAGTGAAGGGGAGATGGAAAGCACAAGCAGTACTATCAGATAGTAGAAATACCCAGTCATGATCTTCCTGTTTGCAGCACGGTAAACTGCAGCTCCTCAGAACAAACATAAATGTCAGAAGCGCATGGGAGAGATGAGATTACCCAAAGGTTAGGTACAAAAAGAAAGCTTCAGTGTGTTGAATTAAGTGGTCCTCATGTGGAATGCTAAAACGTCTCCCTTCTGTCAGTTCATTGCTAAACAGAAACTGTAAAATCAAGTGATAAGTAAATCAGATGGAGCAATATATGTTTGGCTGCTTATTGCTGACAACTGGCCCTGGTGAAGGCTGCAATGGTTTGATGGGTATCAGCAGGATTCTGCATTCCTACAGTATTTGCAGTTAATGAGGTTATTGGATTGTTGTCTGATGTATTAAAAAAGCTAATACTGTATTTACAATAGCAAGGTACCAGAGATGTGGATAGATGAGGTCAGAGTGAATGTATGAGACTTGTAACTGGAGATGTGTATTTCAGAGATTTTTTCCATTTACTCTACTGCTTGCAGAGAAGAGATGATTTATTCCAGAGTCCAATGCCATTAGTAAGCTACATTTGAAATGCATACCCAAATCTTATTTACCATTTTCCTGTGCAAGGAATTTTAATTATCCTCTAAGGTTTAAAGGAAAAATACAGCTGGAAAAAAAAGAAAAGAATAATACTACAGTAAACTGGCTTACTCAGATGTAAGTTTCAGTAGTAACAAAAGGGAAAATGTGGACATGTGTGAGCAGCATTCATTTTTTACTACAGCACCTTGTGAAAGCAGTATACGAGAACCATTAATATTTTATTACAGAGATCTGTAACTGTGTTTGCAGTTGACTATCTGACTGATAAGAATTAACTTGAAAAAAGGGCATTCCTCAAGTACAGTCCTGTTTTTTTTCTTTCTTTGCTTTCATGGCCAGTTGTTAAGCTCTATCCACCCAGCCACTCTGTTGTTATGCAGCGTTTTCCTTGTCACACTATGCGTTTCTATGTACACGTTGCATGTGGTGCCTGGAACAGAGGGACGCCTGCAGCCAGGCACAGGTGACCTTCTCCTCTGCTCCACCACTGGCACCCCTCTCAGAAGCCATGACATTTAATGCAGTACTCTTACTGAGAGTGGCTCCAGGGGAGCCTGGGGACAGAGATGCTCTGCTGTGGGACGCTCTTGAGCTGTGATCTGATTCTGTGATCCTGCAGATCATAGGTGGGTTTCTGTGCTCACTTGTTTGTTTGCTTTTTATTCCAAATTTGTATGAACTTAGGATGGATAAATAGATAAATTCATCTGAGTAACCATGTTTGAGTCAGTGCAAAGCATGAAGAACACTCTTGGTGAGACTGGAGCTGAAACATGCTGAGAGCAGCCATGGCAGTGTAATTACAAAATTTTATTGTTAACTGAGTGCACCATATATGCTCTCACTTTTTATTATGTTAATAATTTTCAGTGGTTTGAGCTGTCTTCTATGTAGTCTGGTTGCAGAAATTTCCCCAAATAAGCCTTTATAATTTTCACTGCTGCTCTCATGAATCTCTTTATCGGAAGAATCACATTACTGCGTTACTTTTTTTTTTTTTTGTGTTCAAACCATAGCTCTTGGGATACACTTGATTTCTCTGACACTCTGTCTCTGCTTTTCCAAGAGTGAGCGTACTAGATGGCTTATTTGAAAAACAGCAGCTGACGAGTGTGCTTAGTTTCATGGTAAACTATCATTCCTCATTTATTTGAGTCTGTCAAAGATGGATTTGTGTCTTGGTTTGAGAGGAAGTGAGTTTTTTGGGAAGTTTTAGTCAAACCAATCAGTGGTCAGATTTGAATACTGACACCTGGTGTGACCACTGAAGATGTGAGTCACTTCTGAAGACACATGGGGTTAAAAGCAGAGAATTCCCAGAGTTCATGCTCTTTTCTCCGGTCCGGCAGAGGTGCACATCTCTTCCCCACCTGCCTGCAGGCTGGGTGGGAGAGGGGGAGCCATGGAGGCCTAGGCTGAGGTAGGCCGGAGCCCCGGAGAGAGAGGGTGGAAGGGAATGGAACCGGGCCAGCCCCTGCAGGACGAAGCGGTGGAGAGACATTGAGATGGGGTTTTCTTCGTCTCCCCCGCCCCAACAAAGGAAGAGAGAAGAGAGACAGTCTGGGACCTGAGATGTTAAGAAGAAGAAGTGGAGAAGCTGAAGTGGGAGGAGACGATGGAGTGGCTTTTATTTTTAGCTGGACTTTTCTTGTATAGCCATAGACTGAACCAAGTTACCTGTAATACGTGAAACTGCATTTAGGGGGATGTGATGGCTTGAGCCAAGAGAGTGACCTGCTGTAATGACACCATATAAAGGAATGGAGTGAACAGAGGAAGATGAAGAGGGTGTGGTGGTGCCCTCCCTCTGTCTTCAGGGAGAAGAAGAGCTCTGTTCTCGAGACCCTTGGCCCCAGGGGATGAGAAAATGGGGGGGGACTGTTGTCCCAAAAATGAGATATGATTCTTTTTTGGCACTTGGCAAAGCATCCTTGAAGAACCCTATGAGCAGTTTCGGTCCATGAATGGTGGTGAGAGCACTGTACATGGAAGGAAGGTGTCACAATAGCAGGGTTTTCTCCGGGTGGTGCCATGTGGACATGGAAACATGGGAAGTTTCACCCGTGTTTCGTGGGGAGGACTATGGTACAAGAGAGACTCCTCTCTCCCCTGATGGACTGAGAATTGATTATCTAAGTGGTGGTAACTTGATCAGGCTTCCAAGGTTTTGTCTCACTGTGTTTTGGTGGAAATTGGGTGGGGGGAGGAGGAATGTTTGGAAAGGTTTTCATTCTGTTTCCTGTGTGTTTCTGATTTTAGTTTGTAGTTCAATAAAGTTTTTTCCCTCTCTTTCTAAGTTTGAGCCTGCTCTGCTCTGTTCATGGTCGCATCTCACAGTAGTTAGTTAAAGAAAATATATTTTCATGGGGGCACTGGCATTGGGCCAGCGTCAAACCACGACAATTTGATATGAAAGACCTAATTCTGGTACAGTCCTTTCCTGGTAAGGTTTAGTCTTGAGCTGACACAGAGACTTTGTCACATACATAAGAAGTTACTCAACAAATAATAGAAGAAAATTACTTTGAAAGAAATGCTACATATCCGTGCTTAGAAATACTTGTATTAAATTGAGTCCAATTGTTATAAGCTTCAAATGCCAAAAAAAACCCCCAAAAACATCACAGCTTAGAAGAACTTGATATCACTAGCCAGATAAATTCCTTCTAGCTGGTTCAGCTGAAGGGAGAGGAGGCCCCTTGCATGAATGCAGGTGTTAGAAGGTCTCATATTTGCCTTAAAATCCATTTCCTTGTCTATAGGCTCACAGGGGAGAAAAGAGGTAGGGTCTGAGAACAGGCAGCAGCAACCCATGGTGCCCACTGTGACCATGTAAAGCAATTTAGGCCCAAATGTACAAAGAATTTCAATGACAATGACACACAAATAGAGGCATGGGGGCTGCAGTAGCCCCGTGCCTCATTTTTGCATCACTACTAAGAGGGAAGTTCCTTACCTGTGTTTCCACCCTTTGTGGATGCAGGGTGGTTACATGGGCTTTAAGCTGTGGCGGGTGCAGTACTGATTTAATTTCTTATTTTGCACACTGCAGCAATATACTGTGCAAGTGAGTTACCAAAATAACCTGGAGCCCATGCACAAATCCAGATGAATCAATTCTCTCTCTTTTTTCTATTTTCATCCCAGTTAGTCTGCTCCTCCACAGTTTAGTGAAGCAGGGATGTACCTTCCTCCCCCGGCATAATGCAGCATGGCTCAGGAATACAGAGCCAATTGTCTGTGTGACATTATGAGAACTTGATACAACAAAAAAAAAAGTTTTTTTTTTCCATGCAAGTGTCTGTTATACTCTTCTTATCAGGATGAATACACACAACTCACGTAAACCAACGTCAACATAAAGTGAAAGAGAGTTGGTTCCCTGAGGCACAGGATTATTAATTTTTAACTTGGTACTGGTGCATCAAATGGCATGTGATTTAAGTGTTGGTAAGTTATTAGTATTTTTCCTTTAGACTGTAAACAGAACAGTTTTCAGACACTATTAAGTCCTTTAAAAAACAATTATTTCTGAATTTTTCGCTTTTGAAGCATACTAGAAAATTTCTTCTCAAAACAGACCTCATGTAATTCTTGCTTATGGAAATGGAATGATATATTGGGAAGCTATAATAACAACTGCCAATACATGATGAGGCATGCCTGATGTATAAAATGTGACTGGAGAGCAGTTGATAGTCTAAGAAGAAGCACTGCTTTTGGATTAAAAAAAAAAAGTAATAGTTTTCTATTAATAGTTACCTCACTTACCAGTGATGTTATCAACCCTTCCCCTTGGGAGCACAGTTCATGGTGTCTGTGTGATACCCATCCTTTTTCAGAGCTGCCAAAGACAAAAAAATTGTGTCACCTGATGGAGGGGCTTTGGAACTTCTTCAAATCCCAGGACTGTCCAGGCATAGGTTTTGTTCTGTTATCTCCTTTTCTCCTCAGCCACTCTCAATCCATATTGTACTTGTGCATGAATAACATCTAGTTTGCAAAAATATTGACTGCTACAGAAAAGCCCTAGTTAGTAAGCAGAACCACCAGATCACAGAGATCTGGGAGTTTTCCCCTTCTTTTTTTCTGTAGTGTTGATAAGTTACCGATTCCAATTCCAGCTGTATAAGGTGATTTTCTGTGGATGTTTTTCATACATCACTCTGAGCTCAGGTCCTGAGGCAAATAATTTCCTACTTTGCTGTCTGTCAGTGTCAGTAGCCATAAAGACAGTCTTTGGGGCAGCTGCTCAGAGGGACCATGGTGGTAGGTGTAGCAGGGGCTGTGCTGTATGCCGCAGGATGCTTCCTTCCCTCTGCTCCCACAGTTACAGCTGCAGAGGCTGTTCCTCCTGCTGCCTGCAAATGCCATCCAACCTTCTCTGCAGTATATCTGCAAATAGTTTGGGTTTGAGTCTTTTTAAATGATCCTTTGGTTTGCCTAGTATGTGATTTCCTTAATTGGCAGGCTACTGTATTCCCCTGTACTGCTCCTGGTGTGGTGACTTCTCAGTATTTGACCCAAAACATGAATATTTATTCTTCTCTTGACATCTCCTGTTCAAATTCAATGAAGCACAACTTGCTGCTCATTGTCAGAGCAGTACAGGAAAAGACTTGCCACAGAAAGCCCTTATGGTATGGTGCAAAGCTGGTGGAGCTGAGTGTCCTTTCCTGCTTGCCAGTGCTGCTGACATTGCAAAAGGGCAGGTCCCATTTGTGCTCCCCCATGTAGTGTTGCCAGGTAAAAGCCCTTTTGCCTTTTTGCAGTTGTGGAAAGACCCAGATTTGGAAGGTCTCTACACATGGCAGCATGGGCATGTGAAGGCAGGGTAGACCTTCTTATATGCTCTGAAAGATGCAGGAACAAAGCATCCTAAGCAGCAGAGATGCACTTTTGCATCACCTGCTGGGAAAGCTGTTACCGGCAAAGGTTGTAACTATAATGAACACTTCAGTGTGTGTCCTCTGTGGTGTATAGATAACACTGGGGAGGTATTGCTGCAATAATTATGAAAGTGCAGCATAATCCTTGGCCTCTCACTGAGCTGCTGAATTTTTAGTTCCACAGCTGACAGCAATAGTAAAAATTGTGGACTCGTGCCACTGACAGTGATTTCTTGTACCCAGGGTTCAATAAAAACCTCACACTACTTTCACTGACGTAGTTAATATTTTCTCAATCCATGTCAACATGCTTGTGTTCAGAATCTGACTCCTCTGAATTAGAAACTGGATGATTTCAGCAGC
Source organism: Promerops cafer (assembly GCA_013398275.1). Classification (NCBI taxonomy): domain Eukaryota; kingdom Metazoa; phylum Chordata; class Aves; order Passeriformes; family Nectariniidae; genus Promerops; species Promerops cafer. Next base: position 50,255 of record VZSE01012478.1, on the reverse strand, counting down.
AAACTTTGCTAGGCAGCCACTAAGCTGACCTAAACTGTTTTTAACATGGTGATTTAGAGGCAAGAGGCAACTTCCATGTACTCTGCCATATTCTGTATCATCTGTGCTTTTTCTCCTCATAGTTGCACGGTGTCATTTTAGTAGAAGTACTATAGCTGAAGCATTTACACTCAGCTTCAAAAGCCCTTTGAATATTTTTGTAAGAAAAGGTTTATTTATAGGAAGATAGAGCACAAATTATTACCCATCTGGAGCTGACATGGAGATTTGGACTCCATCTGGCATGCTTTCTTTCAAGAGGTATTTCTATAAATTCTGCCCTGTTCCTGATGAACAGGCAGTCTCTGTTGTCAGTCTCTAACCATAGGCTTGTCAGGCATGATAAAGGCAAAGGAATATATACAGTGTGCGTTGGCTGATTGCACATTGTCTGGAGCTGTATAATTTTCCTACACTGTTATTGTTTTCAAGTGATTTATTTGTGCAATTTCTTGGGGAAAGTCATCTGCAGGTTTCAAAATGCATAGTGTTATGATCTTAGGGATTTATTCTTACTGTGAAATGGGGATTCTCAGTGTCATCTATGAAACTACTCTTAAGATAGTATGGAAAAATAATCAAGACCACTTTTAGAACATGGACCTCAGCAGAATGACTGCAGGTTTATATTAACATGCCTGATGTATAAAATGTGACTGGAGAGCAGTTGATAGTCTAAGAAGGAGCACTGCTTTTGGATAAGAATTATTGAACTTAAGGGCCAATGAGCAGAAGGTTTTAGAGGTGTAGTGTGTAGAATTTCCTATATCTCTTGAAAATAAATGTCTTGTTTTCATGATAAGTACTGTCTTTTTCATCCCCTACAGGAAATAGTTAATCTCTTACGGAAATAAGTAGGGAAAGTAATCATAGTTGCTTACTCATTTTTTCCCTCAGAGGAAGGAGAACAACTTTCATTTGAAGACTATTCACACTGTAATTGAACCAGAGTAATTACTATGCAAACAATACCTACTTTTCTCATGGGCTTCAGGAAACTTATGATATCATTATTTGCTTGTTTGCTTGTTTGTTTCCTACTGCCTGCAAATCCCTGGCTAAATAAAGATTAGTCTGGTGAACCCTTTGATAGTTTGGTCAATACATTTTACATGCAGAGTGGTAAGGTCCTGGCTGTAGAAAAGGCTGGGCAGTTTAAGATGCCAGCTTGTTGTTCTCTGATATTTTATTATTCCTTGGCTGTGAGAAATAGGCATCTTTCTTGCTGATGTGGAGGAGCAGGCCATGAGGCTCAAGCTCCCTTAAGTTGCCTAGAAGAAATGATAAGGAGTTTGCTATATTAATCTGTTTTTTCTTTATGCTAAAATGTCATGGACTGCTGTTGAAATCTTTCCTTTGTGGCTTGTTCAGTTTTTCTCTTTTGGTCAAACACCTGGAACTCAACAGCCTTTTCCCTGGGCTGTGGGATGGAAATATTTCTATCTGTAAAAACAACAACGCTTAGTGTAGAGAAAAAATTTCCTTTCCTTTGTGGGCATGTGGAGAGGAAAAGACGGTGAAATTATTGGGGTAACATGGATACATTAGGAAAACTTAATTATTTGCTTTTTCAGTGTTTGGAAATATGGTGCTGTGATACAAGGAAGTAACTCTTGTACTTTTACAAATAAGTGGTTGGAGTTTTGTTTCTCAAATACAAAAAAGGTATTTGTCCTGGTTTAGGGCAAATTTGGGAGAAAACCTCCAGAGGGGTTCCTCTAGAAAGCAGATTCAAGCGGCCCCTCCCCCAGCTCGTTCAGGAAAAGATTTCCTTGAAGGAAAGTGGAAAAAACTGTTTATTTAACAGGCAAAGCATTCACCAGCACAAAAAATGAACAAGATTAAACAGTAAAACCTCTTGCTGCTCCGAAGAGATGATAAACTCAGAAAGTCCCCTTTGAGGGCTGTAGCTCAGCTTGCTCAGTCTGTTATCAGTCCCTCCAGTGCTGGAAATGCCACGGCCCAGGCCAGGCCCTGGTGGGCCACAGGTGTGAGCTCCTGGTGCTCTTCTAGGTCTTCAGTCCAGAGCAGGTTCAAACAGTTCCAAAAAAATAGAAAAACCGCAGTCCAGGGAACTTCTCTGCCTCAGCTAGCTAAAAGCTCACTAAAAGCAAAGGAAAGCTCTGTCCCGCTGTCTGTCCATTCTGCGGACAACACAGTCCAGGAGAAGGATATGGGGGAGCAAGTGCAGTTTCTGAAAACAAACTGTGTGCTCCTTCTCTCCCCCGCCCCTTCACTCTCATAACAGTCTTAAAGGTGCAATGTTGGGATTTTTTCTTTGGGTCTGGGGTCTTCAATGAGACCAGGAGCAGTAGTTAGTTGTTATAAAGTTGTTTATTGCATGAATGCATCAATCTCGAAGGCAAAGAGTTCTAAGTATAAAGTCCATGTTAAAGCTTTCTGGCAAAGTCCCAAGTTGAAGCAGCAGAAGCAGCAGTTCTCTGGCAGAGTCCCAACAACAGCAGTCCCACACTTTTCTTGTTGTTCTCCTTGTAGATGTTGTTGATGTTCTTGTTAATCTTCTTTTTCTTGTTCTTCTCGTAGATGGTGGGTTTTTTTGATCCCTTCTCACTCCAATACAGGAGTTTTTATCCATAAACCCATAAATCCATATTCATATCCATATTCATAAATCATCCAACCAGCTAAGAACACAGCTCTAAAACATTCTTTCTACACCAGTCCAAACTCAACTCCAAAAGTA
>VZSE01012478.1:0-45974 GCA_013398275.1 Promerops cafer | reverse complement strand
TGTTCTTGTTAATCTTCTTTTTCTTGTTCTTCTCGTAGATGGTGGGTTTTTTTGATCCCTTCTCACTCCAATACAGGAGTTTTTATCCATAAACCCATAAATCCATATTCATATCCATATTCATAAATCATCCAACCAGCTAAGAACACAGCTCTAAAACATTCTTTCTACACCAGTCCAAACTCAACTCCAAAAGTATGAAAAACTATGAAGGTAGTGTCAGAGCTTACACAAAATTCACACACACAGCATATCTATCCATGCAAAGAGTTCTACATAGAAATGCAAGCAATGTTCTGCTATGTTTTTGTTATGTCTGGAGCTAAGTTACTGAATTTTAAACTGGGCTTTAGGGCTCTAGGGCCTGTGCTAGAAAACTTACACCTCTATTTCATGTCTGTGTGACTTAATATATTTTAATTTCTCTAAAGCCTTTAATTCAATCCCTGCATTTCTCTCTCTCCCTGAGGGACTCAGGGAGACTTCCATTTCATGTATTGCAACAGTACAAAGCTTATTTCTGGGCTAAACAGATGAATGGGGATACAATCCAGCATCATAAAGTCACCCTACCTGCTTACGCGGCTCTTGTGGGGAGCAGCTCCTGTCTCCATACTGGCTCCTTTTGAGGAACAAACTCCACATCAAACATGCTGGAGCTGTGTTAGATGATGTTCTCTCACCACTGCCTTTCTTTCAAGATAGGCAGCACTGCTGGAGTGGTTTTTTTCCCAGCTGACACAGCATGTTTTATTTACGGCTGGTAGCAGAAATATCTGTGTTGCTTGGTCTGATTACTTCAAATCATGTTCTCCCCTACTTTTGTTTTATTGGCTTGTTGGTCATGAAAGTACAACCTCCTACTGTTTTGTCTTTGTTGCTCTATAAATTACTGAATATTGTCACATTTCAGCAATTCAGAGCTAGACTGTTGTTGAGGTTGTAGCAAGCAGGTGTTCTGCACTTCTATGTTCTTTACTTTCAACTTGGAGATTGTATTCTCTGCTGACTGTAAAAAAATGACAGGGATTCTTTGGATGCTGAATACGTAACTGTTTCAAAATGAAACAGAATTCAAAAGGAAATACTCTCTTTATAAAGGAATAAATGCCAAAGCAGCAGTACTGGAGCCCCAGTTTGGGGTCATGGTAAAACTGCAGAACCAGAGTCCCCAAGGGAGCTCTGACACTTACTGTCAAGAACCTGAAGCTAAATGTCCAAATAACTAACATTTAGGGTTACTTAATGCTTTCCTTTATCAGATCTGACACTATCTTTTCCAGTCTTCCATATTTCTTAAATGATAGAAAGGAGTTAGGTGAGCAGAAGAATGTAGCTTTGTAAAACATAAAGGTTTGAATAGCCTTTAGTTTTGCATTACTATCTGCACAGGACCTTTCTGCTCCTTAGCATCTCCACAGATACCTTCTCAGCCAAGACCCTCTCATTAACCTCCAGGAAAGGATGAGGACTTGAACTCCAATGCCCAGAGCAACCCAAAATCTTTCAAATACTGGGAAAAATGCATTGCTCTCCGTAAGTATCTGGTAGTGTTGAGTGAGTATCTGGTTGTGCTTGTGAGTTCAGTTTGGATATAAGGTGTCCTTCATCTCTATACCTCTGTCTGTTCTGTCTGTTTTCTGCACCTAATACCCCATCAATTTCCCCAAGGTGAGAAAATGTCTTCCCTTACACATTCCCAAGTGTGCTGATGCCCAGCTCAGCTTGTCTGTAGTCAATCAATATTTGTGAGAGAAAAAACACATGCCATCCTCTATTAGGTGTACACTAAAGAGAGAGAAAAGAGCTGTATCTCCCTGTCTGTATTACTCCATATTAACTGAAACCACAGTCTTCTTGACCAGTTCAGGTCCCATCTCAAATAAGGAATGGACAGCTTATACTATCTGCATCAAACTTATTTGCTGGTTACATGGTCCTTCCCCAGGGACCTGGTTTGGTCCTTCCTGGCAACAGACAGTTGCAGAAAACACCATTTTCCTTGACTGAGTTTCTTAGTTTCAGTCTACCTGCACCATCAAAAATGTCCATCCTCTTTACTTTAGGAACTCTAAGCTTTTTTTTTGAGTGACTAAAAAACCCATTTTAGCATGTTTTATATGCTCCCCAGTCTTTCAGGCTCCTCTCTGCAATTCCCGTGCTACCCATTTTCTCAACAAGTATAATTTTGCAGGTTTTGTCACAGAAAATATGATCTGTCATCTCCTATATCTTAAAATAAACCAGCCAGCCTTCAGTCAATTTCCCTCACTCCATCCTGTCGTCTTTCACCCTAAAGCTTAATGAACTGCTTTCTGGTGTCTTAATGAAGATTCTTTGCAGTTATTTCTTAACTGAAATACCTTCAGCAGTGACACACCTTTGCTGGAGATCTAACTACATTTACATTTTTTCCTGTTATGTCCCATCTCTGGAAATCTCATATATGAACCCAAACTCAGGGTATTTTGCACTCTTAGTAGATGCAAGCTAAGACTGTAGCATTTTGGACAACTCTGTGGTAATTCAATTAACAAAATTCAGTCCTTTACCATTTCATTGCTTATGGTCACCTTCTTTCCCATTTTTTTTTTCCAGGCACTGAAGACAAAGACACCTCAGTGTCTGCCATGGCCCAGCCTACAAATGTGACTGTTGTTTCACTGTGTCCCTCATTCTCACTTCCTAATTCAAGGACACCCATACTTTGCTGCTACATTCTGTGTAGCAGCATTTCTATGTCTGCACAATTGCAGTTCTGTCTCAGGTTTCATCCTGTTTGGAATTACATAGCAGGACGCTCACACTCCCCTCCTGTTTGTTTCAAATGCTGCTACTGATACTAATTTCTTGCCTTGTTAATTTAAGAACTTCATCACTCTTTTTACGTGTCTTCACTGATGTTTTATTCCCCTCTATCCACAGTCATTCTGCATTTTTAAGACCCTTCCAGGCCTGCCCAATGAGGCTATGAAGCTGGTACCAGTCTCTCTCACCCTCCTACTCACCTTTTCTTACATTTCTTGCCTGAGGTGGGCAAAGTTCCCTGTAACCCCAGTAGAGGGAGCTCCACTGGGTGCCTCCTAGGCTAGCATTGAAATTCCTCCCAGTAGTAATGCCGGTGTGCCAGGTGGCACCCAGTGTGTCACCCTGGCCTGGCTTGTGTCTATGCTGATGTTTTCTAGGAAGTGGCATTTGAGGGGACAGTTTGCCTGGCCTTAATCACCCAAAAATGAAGCCTTGGTTGTGATGTACTGCTATAATATGGACAATGCAGCTTACTTGGGGAGATTCTGGATTATCTGTGTCACATAAGCTCCTCCTATACAAATTGTTTAGGCTGAAAGTATCTACATTTTATACATGTAATTCTATAAATAAAATTGTTTTCACAGATCATGCTTCCGTTTTACTGTTCTTTGTTATTTGGGGGCATATAGTAGCTTTCTGTAAAATATCGCCTTAAATGCCTTCTGTGGATATACCCTATAAATTCCGACAAGCGCTTTCAAAAGTGAAAGAAAGGCATATTTTTCTTCTATCAAAGCTTGCTCAACAAACTGCCTGTACCTTTTCTGTGGGGCATTGCAAAATGGTGTTCTATCAAGAAGAATAATGCTAGTTAATTTATAAACCAGTAATATTTATTGCACATGCAATCACTGGCATTTTATGTGAGAGAGCTGGGCAGCAGTTCTTAAAATTGGAAAGAGGTTATTTATTTACCCAAGTGTTAGGAGTTGGATTTCTCTGNAAAGGATGAGGCTAGGAGCAGCGTTGCTCTCTTGCTCTCAGCATCGGAAGGAGGACAGGCAAGCCATTGCTTGCTGCGGGGAGAGTTTTCACTGCCACCACCAGAGCCCAGTCCTGTACTGTTTCTTCCTTTCTGTGAGTGAGCCTCTGCTTGTGAGAGCAGCCACTGAACTGGGACCTTATCATCACCTGCCTCACTAAAAGAGGGACCTATCACCATCTGCTTGGGTGCCTGGGATCCTGAGCTCATCTCTCTCTGCCCTGCTGGGAGCTGGGCAGCCGCCGCCCCGCCCCTGCCACTTCTTTGGCATTGCTCCGAGTTTTTTCGCTGCATTTTAGGTCTGCACCCCTTGCGTGCCAAGACATCCTGCTGTCCCAGCTTGCTGCTTCCGAGAGTCCTGTTGGGGCACTGGGATTGGCTGCCCCAGGGGTCTGTGAAGCAAAGCCTCTCCTCCATTCCTTCCCGCCTCGGGCACGCGGCCATCACCACATGTTCCTCGAGCCCGCGCCGGGGCGCCCCCTTCAGCCACCTGGGGATCACCGCACCTGCCCTGCACATCGGGAGCTGCCAGCGCCCCTGCCGGCTGTGACAGTAACTACACCAAAGGGAACATTCCGCAGTCGAAAGGCTGTCAGCGGGTTCCTGGTTCTGTTTGTTGTTAATGCCATAGCTGTTGTTGTTTGTCTGCTTTATTATACATACTAGTAAAGAACTGTTATTCCTATTCCCATATATTTGCCTGAGAGCCCCTTAATTTAGAAATTCTAATAATTTCGGGGGGAGGGGGTTTACATTCTCCATTCCAAGGGAGCCTTTTCTGCCCTCCCTAGCAGACACCTGTCTTGTATGTTATGTTGGTTTCCCCTGATACATATCTGCTCTTCTCAGTTCCTGAGAGGAAATAATATTATTTTCTTGAATCAGGTTCTGGTTGCAAAGTAAGTTTTATGTCCCAAAGTATTTTATGTGACTTACTTTAGAATTAGCTGCTTCAAAGAAGGTTCCAGCTGGTAGATTACTTTGGGAGATGCTTTATGATCTGGTGAGTTGTATGACTGATAGCCATCTACATAAAACATATGGGAATTCAGAACAGTTTTGATTAATATTTGGGGGTTTGTTTGTTTGTTTGTTTCTTTTTGAATATAGTGATACTTGCATCTGTAACAGACTGGAGTCTGTGACTGTATCACTGAAGAGATTGATAGCGGAATATTATTTCTAACAGACTGATAAAAATACAAATTTGGTTCCCATGCAAATTGGAAACCTTGAAAGCAGCAATATTGCAGCCCATTAAGAGATTCAGTTAGCAGAGCACTAGTCAGAACTGAAGTGCTGCAGTGATACAATTCTGGCTAATATTGATGTAAGAACACAGAGATAATGGAAGCTTTCACTACATGGCTATGCTATACAAAGGGATTAATTTTGATTTGATCTAGGGTATTATTTGGATCAATTATTCCCAGTAAGACATTCACAGAACAAGAGGGATGTCAAAATTGGTGAAGCACAACAATCCTATTAGCTGGTTTGAGAAGATCTGATTTAGCTTTGTCTTCTAAATACATTCATTGGAGTCTAGGAGGGTGGAAATGTCTGCTCAGGCTGTGTCCTGGTAGCAAGCCTCCTATTGGGAAGAGGGCAGGCTCCCCAAAGGACTGTCCCTCCAGTCGTCTGGTTCCTCAGTGCCTTTGTCCCATTAGTTCAGTCCTTGTACATTGGAAACCACATGCAAATGTCTAAATGTGCGTAGGGTAAATACAAGCAAGGGAGCAGATTTAATTGCTTTGTGGATGCCAAATACATGATCTTGCAGAAACCCCTCCTAAATGCATTGAGACTTTTGCCTGAATAAGGGCAGCCAGAAAGTGTCACTTGCAGTTTTTCTTACAGCACACTGGATCTGGAAAAGATTCAGGGAAAACCTGGAATTGCTAGCAACAGTAAACTCCCAGCACATATGGTGGACCAGGGTCCTTCACTCGCAATTTGAAGTTGCACTGAAATGGCAGTAATTATCAACTCGTGCATAGCGTCCATGACGGAAGTTAGAGCTTTTAAATAGAAAATGAAGAAAAAATTAGAAAGATGTCATCTTTTAATTCCTGCAAGATATGTCAGCTCTTTTGTGTAGCTGGAAGAGATTTGCTAGTTAAGTTTGAATAGGGAGAGCAGGGAAACAATGCAATATAGTCAATACAACTTCCACACTAACATTTAACAAGCTGATTTTTCTGATGTGGAGAAGCAGAAGCATTTCATTTGTTTCCATAAGGGTGCATCAGAAGCACAAAGCTGTGCTTTTGAGTTATGAGGAAAGATGAACATTAATAAACAGGCAGGTCAAGAAGCACCACAATACAAAGGATTTTGTTATTCCTTCAGCATTTGTCACCAGATGCTAGCCCTCCAATATATTTTGCTTTGAGAAATAGTTTTTAAGTCTGACAGCAGTAAAAGTCCCTAGTGAACTTTGAAAAGGCAATCTCAATCCAGCTGCTGGTGTTTAGAGCTACACATGATGAAAAGTGTTGTAAATGACAGAATCTATCTTCTAATAGATTTGACAAATGCCGGGGCTCTACCTGTAAGGATGAGAGCATTTTTATTGACTTGCCAAAAGCAATGGCTTCTGTGAATTGCACAACTGAAACAATAAAAACATGCAGTGATGCAAGTTGCTGAGTAATCACATATCTTTCAGTAAATACCTTTTTGCTAACGAAATGCTATGTTCAAGAGCAAACCATAGAGAAGGCACAATAAACTTCAAAGTAAATCTGCCTCATGGGTGTTCAGCACTAGGCTGCAGTTACCTTGTCACTTCAGATAGACAGCCTAGCTCAGGCTCCTTGGTTTCTCATCTAAAGAAGACAGTTCATAAGATCCTTCATATCACTGGATGAGAGATTATTACTTGCATTGGGATATTTTTAGTAACTTGGCAATTATTGCAATCTTGATAGGGTGATCTCTCTTGCTCGCTAAAAATGTTTGTCCCATTTTTTTCACAAAGCCTAAATAGAAGACAGGTGCTCATCATCCAGCACTAGTAGTTTTGCAGTAGTATATATGTATATATTTTTTTTTACTTTCCCAAAATAAACAGCCCTTTTAATTAGCATTTTAAGGACAGTGTTAATCAGGTAATACCATTTACCACTGTAGTCATTAGCAGGTCAGCTTCTTGGAGAAAAATCATCACTGGGTTTATCAGTGTGAGCTTTGCTGACAACAGGGATTTTCTGAGACCAGCTGAATTTCACCAGGAAGACTATCCCAGAGAGGAATATTGCAGGGCCATAATGCACAGCGCCAGTCCTGGACAGGTTGCATTGCTCAGCAATGGCATGGTGAGCATGACCTTGATGGAGACTGGATCCTCTGCACCTGCTGGGAGTGTGGGGCCCTGGCTGCACTGCCGTGTACCACAAACCCTGAGCTGGATGCAGCGAGTGAATGTGCACATTCCTCAGGCAACCGTTGATCTTTCAAGGGCACACACTCTGGCAGCCAAGTGGAGAAATCCCCATCTCTCTAGCAAAGTAGTTCCACTTGGAATAACTAGAATCTTCACTTGAACCTTAATAACACAATCCATGGTATTTTTTGGAAAAGCCATTTGCCCCCACAAATGCCTTTCTAACTAGAATTGGGCTTTGAAAATAATAAATCCCATCATTCTGCAAATCTCTAAATATACTGTTTGCAATACAATGATGTTAAGTCAATGTACTGAAAACAACACAACAAACACAAACTGCAGTGTCTCTGTTCAGCAGAAACCCAGGGATGCTTATTGGACAAAATGATCTGAATCACTGATCACGATGGGTGCCTTTAACTCCAGCCAAAGCCCAAACTGCCTTTTGCATTTCCCCTGTGCAGCTCCCAGCAATGTACAGTCTTAGTAATGAGTCTTTGCACTTGACACAGTGCACTTAGTTTGGGTTTTTTTTTGCACTAACAGCTTTGGTGTAAAATGTGAGCTACACAAGTTTAAGTCTTTTTTTCTCCCCAACCCTTCTGCTATTAATTCCCCCTGCCTTTTAAAAAAATTCCCTTTATTCTTTCTCCCTGCTGGTTTAGGATTTTACAGTAGTAGAAAATATTTTTTGTAGTTATTGTGAAGAGTATTTTCCATACAGGTAAATAGTTTCCATGCAGGTATCAATGAACATAGTGGCACTATACAAGTGGCACTTTCTTTTCTATGTGACCTAGAGGTGTTCTGGTCTCTCCACTCAATAGCTGATTTGGGAACCTGCAGCAGTGAGCTGGAGGAAAAGGATAGTGTGGTAAATTTAGCAGAGGAGCAAACTTGGGGGAAAAATGCTATAGCTTACTCTGGTCTGGAGAGAACGGGAGAAAAAAAAGAATTGTCATGGCTCAGCATGGGAAGAGAAGTGTGGAGAGGAAGCATCTGAGTATCAGTCCTACCTGCAGAGGCTGTGCTGCTCCATGGCAGCCTTGTGCTCTGTCTTCTCTTTCATAGGTTGCAGTCTCTGTAATCTGGGGGTGTGCACATGCAAAGAAAAAGGTGGGTGGGAGGACACAGGATGTGCACTGTTCTTCCTGTGGTTCTTATTAAGGCAATAAACAAAAAGTGAAAAGCATGATTATTTATTCATTCTGCTGTATTTTAGGCATGTGTGACCACTTGCAAAAGACATTAAATTTGTGAAGTCAAGTGCTGAGAACTTCTGCAAACTTTGATGCAGCCCTCTGTTTCTGTGGTTAGGAAATGGCCTTCAACTACTCAACTGCAAACTGGAGGGAAGCATCAAACTGGGAAGAATGAATGAGCTGTGTGAGTTGCAAGCTGTTTCTTGGGGCAGATAATGAAAAAGATAAAGTTGAGGAATGAAGGTGCAGTCAAAAGAAAGAGGCAAGGGCATGCTGAGTGGACCCGTGATCTGGGTTGTGTATGGCTGGAGATTGCAGGGCACAAAATGATGCCTTCCCAATGAAGGCTCTCCTGGATGGTGTGCTGGAGAGCTGGATTTGCTCAGTGCTTTTGTTCAGTTTATTCTTACCTTGTCAGTGTGCATCTTTTCTGTGATTCATTGTTACGGACCGTGGGGCCTAATTTGAAGAAGTGCTGACTTGCAGCTGCACATCAAGTAGATGTGCTTTGAACTGATAACCACAATGTTGCACTAGCTGGTTCAAAAAGTCAGCATGATGCATCTCATTTGGGCATAGAAAATTCCTTTGTAATATTGGCATTATTTTCTCTTTGCCTATAATCATGCCCAGAAGTGTCTGTAGGGGGGGAAATCCCCTCACCTCAAACAAATGACATTTATTTCATAAGACCTCTAATGTTTATGAAGTCTTAATATTATCCTGTCAGATACTGTAAAAAGCCCTAAGACTTTTTAAATTAATAATTATGTTGTCAGAGGAATCTTTGAACAGTGTGCTGTAAATATCTCAGTGAGCAAGGGATATACTGTAAGTGGGAAGACAAACAAAATCTGGGCTGAGGGGGACTTTGCACAGATGTGTGCTTATTCAAACAAAACAAAAGTGGGCTACTGTGGAGTAAGAGGGAGGTGAGAAGTATGGTAGTTGATCTGTGGTCCCAGGCCAGATGAGTCTTTCACCTAAAGGAAGGTTTCATTTCATTTAAGAGGATAATTTTTAAGGGGGTAAAATGCCAAGTGAGCTGTGGAAATGAACACATGGAAAGGTAAATACCAGACCAGATACAGAATGAAGAAGCTTGATCAGGTGCTGTACACCTGCAAAATAGTCAAGAAATCATTGGAAAACAGGGTGAGAGGGGAAGAAGAATGCAGCCAGCAGAAGCACAAGTGTAGGAACTGCTAGGAGAATGAGCTGGTGGTGGGCACAATCAGCACTTGGGCATCAAGAGCAGTGCTGAGACAGTGGAATTAATTGTTGCAGCAATTTCCTGTGTCCATGCTCTCAGTTTAGACTCAAAAAGGCAAACTGGTGCTTTGCTGATCTTCCGTGAAGGGGACAGCATTTGCTTCTGGCTCTTATCTACAGAATTGTCTGATCCTGTCTGCTAGGCATTTTCCCTCATTACTGACTGTTGGCAATGCTTACATGAATCCATGCACTGCCGTTTTAAAATAAAAAGTACATTGGGGTTTTATAATTAAAAGTGTGTATTTCAGTTTTGTTGCTTGCTTGTTTTGCATCACAGGAGGATTAACTGGAGCATTTGGCTTAGCTTCTTTATGCTGTGCACTCACATGTATCCTTTCACCATGTCCCCTCCAATTCATAGTCTTACTAAAATAAGCAGTCCCAGTTGTTCCTGTTTTCTGGCAATTTCACTGAATGAGCCATGGTCCTTTGTGAAACTCTTGGGGTCACTCAAATTAATAGTATTTTTATTTATATGCAGATTGCTTTCTGAGACTCTTATGTTTATCTTTGTTGTAGAATAGGGCTTATTAGTAGGGCGAGTTTCACAAAGTTATCACCTAAAGATGTCAGGTGGAAAAATTGAGAAATCTGGAGAAATTCCAGGAGCAGTTAGCCCAGCTTTGGCTCCAGGAAAGGCTCTGGGACAAAGTATTAAATTGTCAATTTAACAAATGCTGAAGATGATGAAGTCGTTAAGAAATCCCTATAGGTTTGCGAAAAACAAGTAATTTTGAATTAATCAAATTTCTTTCTTGGGCAGGATAATAGATGCAGTACATGGGGGGGATATGTAATTTGACTTCTATTAAGCTTTTGACTTTTTTGTTATGGTATCTTTATATACTACACAGGAAATTATGTTCAGCCTGAAAACACTGCACACAGTGGAGTGGAGAATATTCAAAACTTGTATTTCACTTCCAGAATAACAGGGCATTTAAAGCAGGGCTGAACCAGCTGGTTTCTATTCAGTACTTTAATTAACAACTCAGGTAATGGAGTGGGGGTTAAATTGGTCAAATGCACAGAGGATGTCAAACTGTTAAGCTGTGAGGATGATGGAAGACAGAACAAGAATGCAAAAAGACCTTGTTAATTTGACAGAAAAGGCAAAATCAACAGTACCAGGTTCAGCTTTTAAAAGTCCCATATGTAAGGAAGATAAGGGACAGGCTGGGGTGCAAAATGGAGAGTAGTTACTACCCAGGATTGTGAATGGCAGGGAAAGATACTGGAGTGGACAACAGCAGAATTTGGATTCTTGCAAAAACACATATTTCATTGTTTAATAAGGATGTGGATAAGTTGGAGGTAGCTCAAGGGAGAGTTTAGAAAGCACAGAATGAAAATTGAAAGAAGGGGTTCTGTTTTAATATAATGAAAATAGGAAAACAGCATCTTGGTTTGCAACAAGTTCTGTACAGAGGCTGGCAGTGATTTGTTTTGCTTTTATACTTGAGACAAAACAGTGGCACATTGGTTCCGTGTGGGAGAAAAAAATTCAGATTGGAGTTTAGTGATGATATAAAATGGAAGGGTTCTGGACACCTCTGCAGGTGTTGAGGAGAAGACTGACCAGATATTTTTCAGGAATGTGAATTGAAACGTACCCAACCCCTCTGTTAATACACAGGACTGAAAAGTAAGGTGTCTTCACTACCAATTTGACTTCACTTTTCTATGACTGTTTTTATCTGCAAGTAAATTAGTGGAATTTTTTTCCCCATCTTTTGAATAAAAGGTAAAGAAAAGGTAAGGGTAAAAAGGTAAAACTGAAATCCCTATCTGAATATAGCTCTGTGTTAGTCTTCCTTTCCAGAATGGTTGTTCTTGTTGTGCTCTGATAGGCTTTTCTATATTCTGTCTGAAATCTTACTCACTTGAAGTCTTTTATCTGTGGGATGGCTGTTCCTGCTGAAACACTGAAAATATGCTCCAGGAGACAATTTGAACTGTTTGATCTCATATGATACCTGTTAAAATCTTAAACTTACAGGCTAGGCCAAACCAACTGGTGTAAAATATAGGCATGGGACGCTCTGTAGACCAAGTGACAAAAAGCCCCACCAGACTTCATCCTAAATGAAAGGATGTGCAAGGCTTTAGTCATGCAGTGAAAAGAGCTGTTGTTTTCATGTTAGCAAGTTTAAGAGGGAGGTGTTGGACTGAAATAACATGTGAGAAAAGCAAGGTACATCATGGATCTGTAGCATGATAGTGTCTAGGTTTGAGAGGAAGTGAGGTATTTTGGGAAGTTATAGTCAAACCAATCAGTGGTCAGATTTGAATATTGACTCCTGGTGTGACCACTGAAGACATGAATCGCCTCTGAGAACACAAGGGTTTAAAAGCAGAGCATTCCCAGAGTTCAGATCTCTTTTGTTCCAGGCTGCTGGAGAATGCACACCTTCTCTCCGTCCAGCCACAGGCTGGGTGGGGGAGGGGAAGCCTAGGCTGAGTAGGCTGGAGCCCCAAAGAGAGAGAGAGGGTGGAAGGGAATGGAACCGGGCCAGCCCCTGCAGGACGGAGGGGTGGAGAGACACTGAGATGTCTTGTGTTCCCCCCCACCCTGACGGGGAGAGAGAGAGAGAGAGTCTGTGCCAGCAGAGGAGGCGGTGGGGCGGAAGGTGCGCAGTGTGTGGGAGTCGCTGCCTTGAGATTTCAGTCTCCTGAGAGCAGCGGAGCTCGGACTTTTAACCCTTTCTTGGGTGAAGGAAACTTTATGAAACATTAGTCCTCCTGGCTGGTAGTTTGAGAGAGAAGAGAAATAGTCTGGGACCTGAGGTATTAGAGGAAGATGGGGAGAATCTGTGGGAGGAGATGATGGAGTGGCTTTTATTTTTAGCTGGACTTTTCTTGTATAGCCATAGACTGAACCAAGTTGCCCATAATATGTGAAACTGCATTTAGGTGGATGTGATGCCTTGAGCCAAGAGAGTGACCTGCTGTAATGAAGGAATATAAAGGAATGGAGTGAACAGAGGAAGATGGTGTGGTGGTGCCCTCCCTCTGTCTTCAGGGAGAAGAAGAGCTCTGTTCTCAAGACCCTTGGCCCCAGGGGATGAGAAAATGGGGGGACTGTTGTCCCAAAAATGAGAAATGGTTGTTTCTTTGGTACTTGGCAAAGCATCCTTGAAGAAACCTTATGAGCAGTCTCAGTCCATGGACGGTGGTGAGAGCACTGTACATGGAAGGAAGATGTCACAATAGCAGATTTTCTCCGAGTGGTGCCATGTGTGACATGGAAACATGGGAGGTTTCAACAGTGTTTTGTGAAGAGGGCTATGGTACAAGAGAGACTCCTCTCTCCCCTGATGGACTGAGAATTGATTATCTGAGTGGTGGTAACTTGATCAGGCTTCCAAGGTTTTGTCTCACTGTGTTTTGGTGGAAATTGGGTGGGGGGAGGAGGAGGAATGTTTGGAAAGGTTTTCATTCTGTTTCCTGTGTGTGCCTGTTATTTTAGTTTGTAGGTTAATAAAGTTTTTTCCCTCTCTTTCTAAGCTTGAGCCTGCTCTGCTCTGTTCCTGGTCACATCTCACAGCAGTGATTTGAGGAAAATATATTTTCATGGGGGCACTGGCATTGGGCCAGCGTCAAACCATGACAGAGGAGCAAAAACTAGAGGGAGAAGTCATTGTGTTTGTGCTACTGAAGAAAAATTCTGTGTTGTCTGTTTGTGGGCTGGGCAAGGCTGTGCGTAATGACAGCCTATAGCACTGGATCCTGTGATTGTGGAAACAGAACTTCATGCCTCCTGTTAAATAAACATATCTTCTACTGAAAATTACTTGGCTCCATCATGTTATCCTTCTCATTAAAACAACTTTCAGGATCCTGAATTTAGGTAAATTGAGAAAAAAAGTTAATATGTGTTACAAAACCTAGTTTAAAAGAAGTACTGTTCAGAGAAATAAAAGTTAGCTGGTACTATCACCCCTCCCTCATGGAGATGACAGATGGTTCTTCTTTCTCAGACAGCATGCTCCAAAAAAATGAGCAACCCACTGTCCTTTTCTCACTCCATTTTCTGTGCTCTTACGCAAGTAAGGCAGAGGAGACATGCAAATTGTTGACTGAAGATCATAATCCTACTTCTTTTTCACTTCCACTCCTAACTAACCAAGAACTAGAAAACTGAAATTCTTTCAGTCCTGTAGAGGACTGCAATAGAAGAGCACAAAGCTCAGACAATACAAACTTCTTTAAATCTTGGAGGTCCATTGGAAGCCATTTGCTTTCAAACGGTGGGGGTTTTTTTTGTGGGTTGTTTTTTTTTGGTTTTTTTTTTTTTTTGGTTTGGATTCTTGTTGTTTTTGTGGGTTTCTTTTGGGGTTTTTTGCTGTTGTTTTTATTTTGTTTTTTATTTGAGTTTTTTGGGGGTTTTTTTGGGGGGGGAGGGTTCTTTTTCTCCTAATGGAAAGGAAAATATTCTTATAAAGGAAGAAGCTGAAAGATCTCTCTCATTTGATATCACAACTATATTTTTGATATGTTTTGTTAGAACTTTGGTTCTACTGCTCAGTCTTTTACAACCAGTGTCTTGTGGGCATATCAGCTTGTATCATGAACCAACACCTTTTCTTCTGCCATGAACTATAATGCTGTTGTTCAGTGGGCAATCAGATGTTGTTGGATTTTCCAGCTCTGGATGTGTCTTGTTTTATACTTTACATGACAAAACCAGGGCTGATAGGTGTTTTGAGAAGGTGATTTTAAAACTGCTGTTGTGTTCAAAGGGCTTTGTGCCACAGGTAATTTGAGCATCTCCTGAGCAAGGGGTAAAATATTTTTGTTTGTAGCAGGGGGTAAAAGGAATCAAATATATTTTTTCTGATAGTAAGACCTAGATGTAGAACAAGTCCTGACATTGGTAAAGTGGTTGTTCTGCTCTTTCAGATATAGCATAGGGAATAAAATGAAGAAAAAATGAGGTTTTGCCAATGATAATGCATTCATGGGTCTGTTTGCACAGCCTTTATGAAATTCTGTCATATGAGTGACACATGTCAGATGAAGCTCTTAAGGGATATCTGACATCATACACACAACAATTACATGTTTGACTGCACAGAATAGAGTATAAAATTATGCCAACAGCTCCTGTTAATGTCAGAAGCTAAATTCAAGCCCAACTCTCAAGCAAGTTTTACATACCTTCTAAAGCTGTCATTCTGTGATATCCTGTTTGTGGTTCCTGTTCTTTCTAAGATAAGTTTTTCTTCCAGCTTCATTCTTTGGATTTGCATTATCAAGTTGTATAATCAATGTACTATTAAATTGTAAAGTTCTGTATTTGGGTCCCACGCTGCCATTAAAATCTCAGCCTGACCCAGAGTCACTTTCAGAACTGACTTTTGGGTTTCTGTTGCAGCTATCAATTGCAGGCAGTACCTGAGGCAAGCAGATTTTAGGATTATTTACATTCATGTTTTCATCTGTGCCAAAAGCAGGTATTAGCACCTGCATTCGTGTCATCTGTCAGCAGCTTCTCTATGATGAATTGTTTTACTTTTCAGCACAGAATCTGCAAAGTTGCTTAAAAATACTAGAAGGGCCAGACTGATTTACTGCTAAGTCATATAATGACAGCTATTGGTACGTGAGAAATGATCTCAGAACTAGAACCAAATCAAAGAACAAACATTCTTATAAAATACAGTCAGGACTTACTGTTTATTGATATTTGGGGGAAAGATGTGTGCATGTAAATGCACACCCATAAGCCAAGATAAACCTCTTCATAAAGTTGCTTATGTTTGTTTTCTATTTTGTGTCATGGTATTTGCTAATTAATTACATTTTAAACAACTGCAGAACATTTGTCATGTCTCTCTGTGTGAAATACAGCTGATCTTCACCAAGCAAGAAAGAGATAGAGCATTGTGCTGGTTTGAGGAGCTATGTCAAGCTCTTGGGCTGGAAAAATCTGGAAAAGACAGAATATCCACAGAAAACAGATCCAGCAGTGTATTTGCTTTCACTGATTTTAACATCAGTACTTGGTATCAGGGTCTAGCTAGTGATGGTTTCTTTCTTCTTTCCAATGGCTGGAGAATTTTGTTTCACAGCCTTGAAACAAAGCATTTTAAAATCAATTCTGTTACCCCACAAAGAGGTTTTTTGGGATCTCTGATGGTTGCTTTTTCCAACAGTGAAGTTTCTGTTCAGTTGTTATCCATGGCAAGCACCCAGACAACCTGTCTCCTGTCCTTTTTGTTTTGTAGCAGTCTGACAGCAGTATCTGCTTCCAAGACCTCAGTTAGATTGGCATTCATGAGCAGAAGGTATTAATTTCACCTTCACAGTGGCCTCCCCCAAATCAGCATGATGTTGTGCCATATACATAATTTATCACTTATCCCGTGACAGTAAAACTACACAAGGAGGTCTCCAACATTATCCAGGGTGGCAAGAGAATGATTTTTTTCTGTGTCACTGTTTCCATCACACTTCTTATCACAATGAAAACACTTTGTCCGTGAAAATCACCTGACCTCTTTGATAACCTTTGTCGGAACATTAACCAAACACCAACCTGAAGCATATTTTAAGGCCTACTTTTCTGCCATGGCTCATCTCAACTTGCTAACTTCAGTGTAACAAATGGCAGACAAGCACATAGACAAAGGTGTAGAGATGGCATTGCTGACTGAGAGCATGTTGATTTTTAAAAGCTAAAGAGGGGAGTGTAGTCTTCGTACATATTAATTCATCCATTAGCACCTCCACTGTGATTGCCAGCAGGGCTGAATACATTCTTTATTTTTAGTATCCAAAACCCAAGTGTGAGAAGCCGGACACAATCTTACTTCCTCTGAGACCAAAGGGAAAATGTTTCATTGAATATCTGGGGGGTGGTCTTCTCCCAAAAGCAAAAATGGGGTGAGCCTGTACACTTGAACATTCTCCTGATACATGCCATAATTTTGGTGCCCTCCTCTCCTTTCTGCCCCACCACAGCACCTG
Source organism: Promerops cafer (assembly GCA_013398275.1). Taxonomy (NCBI): domain Eukaryota; kingdom Metazoa; phylum Chordata; class Aves; order Passeriformes; family Nectariniidae; genus Promerops; species Promerops cafer. The sequence continues at coordinate 29,341 of VZSE01012478.1, read as the reverse complement.
TGTAGGGCTTTGCGATTCAGTTTTTCAGAGGAGCAGAGACTGGCAATTCAGGTGTGGTGGTCATGGGTAATTTGTTTAAGTAAAAGGTTTATAACAATTCTGGAAGAGAGAGGGATGTGAACAGCACATGCTTCCCTAATCAGAGCTCACAAACCAGTTCCTTTTTCCCAGGAAGCTCTTGGATTGCAATAATTACTTAATTATATCTAGATGGTAGATAGGAGTATGAAACTCCTGAGCTCAGCTTCAGTCCTTTCAAAGGGCAGTAATATGAAAAGAAAAGAGAAAAAAAAGAAAAAAAAGTATTAAGGTTTTCTTTAATGATTAAAAATGCATGTCTTTTAAGTACAGCTTTTGAATAAGATTTTTTTTCAGCAGACAACAAACACCTTGAAAAGGTTTCAGTCTGTAACAGCTGCTTTTGCTTTTTCTACTAATTAAGATAGCAGAAAATACATAAGTTTTTGATAAAATGTTCTTTATTTCAGTTTTGCAGGAGTTATGTCAACGTGCCCACGTGTTTATATAAAGCAAAAATTGAAGTATGTTTCTGAAATTATTGATAATACTTTTGATTTTTATTTCTACATTCTCTTTTTCCTATAGTCTTTTTTTCTGTGAGTGAAATAACTTGACAAACTCATGTGTTCTTTTGTATGACTGAAATATGTAATTTTAATTGAAGAAAAGCAAACAGGTTAGTTTTGTTCCTGCATGATAAAATATAACATTTTCAATGACAGTTGTTAGATGAAAATTTTAAAAACTACTTACTCTTGACAGTGTCTCCCATTTAAATGCCTATTAGATTTCTTTCTCATTATGTCACACTGGAAGTCGCTATGTTTCACTGTAAGAGAATGAAAACCTAATGTTTTTTTCCTAACTGGCAAAGATGATCACTTCTAAGTAAGTTCAAGTAAGCTGCTCAGAGATAAGAAATTTGTACTTAACTGTGAAGTAATTGAAATAAAATATAATGAGATTAGTACTGAGAGTGCATTGTTTGGATTGAATCAATCACTATCAGCCAATTGCCAGACAGAGTTTTGAAAACTGAACTACATTGAATAATTGTAGTATGATTTTGTAAACCATGGTTGCAGCACCAATCACAGTGTAGCAAATTAACAGCTGAGAAAGTAAATATATGGTTATGCCTCAGTAACTGTAAAGTGCCTCTAGGCTCTCACTGAGACAGTCCCTTCTAAGAGCAAAAATCTACATATTTTGGAGTTCATGTAGTTTGCCTGTATTTTCTGATGGAGAGGAGAAAATGTCCCTGAGGTCACTTTCATTTTGTTGCATTAAGGTAAAGGCCTGTGAAAATGGATTAAGAATGAGACTTAAATTTCAAAAGCAGTACTGTAAAGTGTATTTGATGTGAAAATGGCTTTTTGTTCATATTCCAGTTATTGTGCCCATTAGATACTATATTGGATAAAAAAAGCACCCATCAGTGAATTGTAATAGATACATGAATTACTTCTCACCATCTTTCCTATTGCATTATGTATCATTCTGCTTGGAGCACAGCATTAACGTTATTTTCTCAAGAATAACATTTTTTTCAATTCTGTGACATTTTAATCAAGAAATGAAAAAATAGTATTTATACTTTCACTGAAAAATATAGGTTTATTCCTTCATATTAACTTCTGTAACTGAATTTAAGTACAAATACTTTTTACAAAATTCACCTCCAGCAACATCAAATGCATACAGAGCCAAAATGAAGATTTAAGGGGAAGATTTTCAATGTCATATCTCAGTTAGCATTTCCTTTTCCTTTTGGAAATCTCTTCTGCTTAATTGGGGTAGAATGACCCATTTTAAGTTAACTAGTGTTATTATATTAAGTAGAGCACTCTGAATGTTAAAAGCTAAGCACTGGCAAACTGGGAAACCAGAGCGATTCTGATTTCTTTTCACTGATGTATCCACCACTCTTGACTACATTTTGGGCTACTCTGTAAGCATAAGTTAAGAGCTGTTTGCCATGGTGTACAGTGATGTCTGAGGTGCTCATGCTGTGCTTGCAGCAGTGCAGGGACCAATTTTAGTGCAAGAGGCCAGTGAGGTGTCCTTTCCCAGGAGCCAGGGCTTCTGGGGACACCACCCAAGAGGGGTTATTGCTAGCCAGAGAAAGAAGCTTGCAGAGGGCCAGTTCCTGGGGATGAGAAGAGTTTGTGATAGAGGATTGCCATGGCAACAGGCTCTGGGGAGCTGCCAAGGTAAAGAGGGAGGTGGAATGACAGAAAAGGCCTGGGACAGGCAGCATGAGGAGCTGATGAAAGCTGTCCCAAGGGTTGTATCAGGGTCTCGGAGAAGCACATGGCCTTGGTCTGCTGACATGACACCATACTGGGGGCATGCAGAAGGCTGGGAGAAGGGCTTAAGGCCTAGGTAGATAGGCAGAGCTGCCAAAGGTGTGAAAGTGCAGGTGGTGAAACCTCAGGAGCCAGCTGTACCTGACACCAGAGGGCTGAGGGCAGCTGAGATGCCCATGGCTTTCCAGGAGCTGGTCCCTGAGGTGGAGAGTCCCTTAAAAGCATGCTCAGGTGGAAAGTCTGAGTTGTACTCAAGGGAAAAAATTGCCCTTTAGCTCAAAACTTTAACATAAATTGTAAATCAGCACTGTGCTTCAATTGGGCCTGTGTGGCAGGCATCATATAGAGCTGCTCTTTTAACAGTAGAAGGAATTGTGTATGTGTGAAAGATAATTTTGGTCTCTGTTATTAATTATTTAATAAGGACTGATGGAATGAACAAAAAAGATTGAGTGCCTTTAAGTACAGAACTTAGACATTTCCCTGGCAAAGCTTTAATATTTGATGCAGAGATTGTTTTATGAGCAAACATATGGTCACAGCAGGTGTTAACTAAAATGGCCCGAGAAGGGAATGTGATTTCCCCTCCCTCCCCCAATCCTCCAGCCCAGCGGATGTGCTACCCATGGTGAGTTCTACTGAGCAGTGTGAGATTCTGCACCACAGCTCCCCTTCTCATTTCAGATACGGGTTGCACTTCTTCATGATTGTGCAGCAATGGGCTTAGCCTCTAGGAGCAGCGTGTACCTCTACAATTTATTTCTCCATTTCCAATTTCACACTGCAAACTCCCTGGGCATAGTTCCTGGACAGGGGTGGTTTGCCACAAGCTTGCTGGTGATGGATGCGTCAGGGCGCTCGTAAGGAAGGCGAGGAAATGTGCTGTACCCTTAGCTGGCAATGTGATGGAGAGCCAGTGCATGAGGAACCCTGTCACCCTCTTGCCCTGAATAAACCCCAGTGCACAAAGCAGCTGTGGAGAGACCACACAGGGCAGTGAGCCCAGAGCTGGCCTGGGGCTCACTGTGGCCCTGCAGCGGGGGAGAGACGGCAGTTCTCTGGGTCCAGCTGCCCCAGTGTAGGACTCCAAGTCCTGCTTTAGAGGTGTGAAAGGAAAATTTGTCACTTTTGGGGTTGCTGCTCTCAGTGTCCCCTGCAGCCCTATGTACTGCAAGGCCCATAGGCAAAGATAGGAGTGCACACAGCCCCCGTTTTGCTGAGGCAGCCATTTGTGGCGGCTGTTTGCCCAAGGCAGCCATTTGCTTGCAGAGCCCCGTGTGGGGTGGCCATTGACCTGAGGCAGATGTTTGCTGGGGCTCCCTGCACATGGTGGCCATTTGCCCCCAGCAGCTGTCTCCCCAAGGCTCCTCATGTGTGGTGGCCATGAGGTGGCTGTTTGACTGAGGTGCCTCCATGGGCAGAGGCTGGTTTCATCCCTGAGGGGACAGTGTGTCCTGCAGGCTGTGACCTGGACATAGTGACAGGGAAACAGTGCTGCCAACATCTGAGAGCAGGAAACTGGTGACAGCCAAGAGACGATAGGGCAGCAAGAGGGAGCTCTGTGCTGCTCTCTGATGCATCATATATGCAAGCAGAAGGCAGCCCTTGAGGAACAGCCATAGGGAAGCACTGACCTGAGCGACTGATCTTGGAAAATCATGGGGCTTCATAGGGAGGGCTGTGTTGGTGGCTCTACTTCTTGTACCTTGAGATCTATCTCTGCCAAAAGCTCAATATTATGTTGTCCCAATTCCACCACAAATAGTAGTCACCTAAGCAACTGAATACTGTAAGGGAAAACAAGTACTCTAAAGCTTTGTTCTGTTTTTCTAACAGGCTTGGGCTTAATTTCACAAGTTAGTAGAGAATCAAGAGGATTCCTAGAGGATCACTTCATGATAGTAAAATAATGACATAATTTACAAAGGAATAGAAAGTAAAGCCATTGAGAATAAAATATACCAAATTAAATACAACTTTAGAAAAAACACTGAACTATGGTTTGGAAATACTGCTTTTTACAAATAGATCTTGTGATTCTTCATCTAAGAAGATAAACAGGCACTTACTTGAATGGAGATGCTGTATCATTTGTCCATGTTTTAATCCAAATTTTAATCACACATAAAAAAATTGTAAACAAATAATTGTGCATCCTTATTTTGTTAAGAGCTCTGATCCAGCAGTGAGAAAACCCTTTGAATGTGCAAGGAGGAAGAAATCACTGAGAAGAGCAGAGAGAATAAAGTATGATGCTTCAGTAAGTAAGACTGCAGAGAGAGGAAGAGGAACGGCACAAGATCCAGAGGCTTTTGGAAGTCAGGAAGAAGATGGGAATGGATAATAGCATAAGAAGAGATACAATGAACAGAAAACAAATGAGTGAAGAAAATTTCAGGTGAGGAATGGTGCTGGGTGTAGGATTGTCATGGGAGAATCAAACTTGTTTGTGGTGTGTGGGAGATGAACATGGGTGTCTTGAATACTCCCAAAAAGCCAAGTGCCATGTCAATCACAGTGCCTTCACTTGTACTGCCCTGGAAGGCTTTTCCCAAACAGGTGCAAAACCTGATGGTGCCTGGTTGCTTGGTTATTCTGCCTCACAGGTATTTGAAAGTATTGCTTTTGAAAGGCTGTGTGCTAAATCTACATTTACTCCTCTGGGCAGCATGAAAGAATAACCCATCTGTTTGGACAATGTAACATTCTCTTCCTTGCCTGGAATAAAGTTCAGTTTGTAAACATCTGTGAAATCTGAGAGCTCTTGCAGTGCAAGTGCTTCCTCCCTACCATTTTCCAAGAGGAAGAGATGCAAAACTCCCAGTGGGATGGGGGAAGATGGTGCCCTGCTTCTCTCTGGGGAATACTTTAATGTTTTTTGCTGGCAGTGCACTGTCACGTGCTCTGGGTGGCACCTGCTTCTTCCATCTCCTCTGGAGAAGTCTGAAATACAGTCACTGCATGCTGAATCTCAATAAATAATGTGAGGTGAAAACCAGGCAGGAAATAAACTCATCTTTACTCTGAGACATATAGTCTTGTCTAATACCTGGGGAGTGTCATCAGAAGTCAGATGAGATTTTCAGAAAAACTCTTTAGTCAGACACTGTTTCCTTGTATCAAAGTAATTTTTTTCTCTGGATTTACCTAACCTGGTGCATGCCTCCAGGAGGGAAAAGAAATCCTTTTAAATCATGATAGCCACAATCATATAATTGAACATTTTTTTATACAGTAGGTGTTGCAAATGCTGTGTTGAAAAGAGGCATTTCTTTCTCTACAATAAGCTCTCAAGTCAAGTTCTGTTATCCAGGTTGTTATTAGTATTAGGTCTGGCTTACCGGTGTGCATTTGTGGGGGAAAACCAAGGCAGAACAATAAGAGTTCTGTGACGATTGACTGGATTGAGACAGCTTTGGTCTTGGCTATCATAAAAGGGAATACTTGGAGTAGGAGTATGCAAAACTGGAAATTTGTTTATGATTAAAGAAAATGGAGCGTTGGGAGACCCCTTTGTGGTATAAGTCTGAGTATATTGTAATAAATAATATGATTATTATTTTTCTCATAGACTTCACCTGTTCTACACATTTTGAATTTTCAGTTTGAATTTTCAATTTTAGATTTCATCTGCGATGCTCAGTTTGAAACAGGTGAACGTACTTCTATCTATCAGAATAGATCTAGCAGTGGATTGGTGGTTTGAAGAGCATTGAGAAACTGTTACTGTGAAGGAGACAGAGAAGATTTTTTAACTAACTTTTACTTAGTTCAAACCCTAGTTTTGGGTGACAGTTTTTCTAATTGCCCACAGGATCAATTGTAGAGATGACATAATAAGAAAGTTCATGATGCTGGCTGTAAACTGCTGAAATTGTCAAGGTCCATAGATCAATTTTCCAGCCTCCTTGGAATATAGGGCATGGTTTTACCTAGTGATCCTTCATCATTAACACAAAGGCATCCAATCATTTGAAGATATTAGAAACAGGGAACATGCTGGTTTTTTTCTTATTTCAGCAGTTTACCATTTTTACTATTAAAAGCTTTATCTAATTTCAACGTCTCACTTTGGGGCTTTTTTTGTCATTGGGTCTCATTAGACTTACTCTGCAGGATTTAAGAGCCATGATTACAGTTATTTTCTCCTTAAAAAAATTGTAATCAAGGCAGCTTTTTCAGTTTCTATTCTTTGGCTTTTGATTTGATTGAAAACGTATTTTGTGTCTCTTTCTCAATTTTTCAGTGTCCTTAAAACATCTGACATCCTATGTGCAGTATTTTGAGTCTCAACAGTGCTTCAGAGGTGAGCAGAACCACTTCATGATCTCTTGTTGCTTCTGTGCTGTGCAGCCAAGGATCACACTGGAACTCGACACTGATACTAGAGTTGCTGCTGTGCAAGGCAGGGGCCCCCACTCTGTAGGTGTGGATGACAATCTTTATTCATAGCTGTATAACTTTGGATTGGGGTGCATTACAACTTTTGGGGGTTTTTTTGGTGTAGGCTCAGTTTATCAATCATATGGGTCCATTCTGATTGAATGCCCTCTCCTCTTTGTTGTTTATGGTTCTTACTGTGTTTGCTTTTAGTTGTATTTGTGGGGATGCAATATTTACCTCCAATCTGGAAGTACTGTATCATCAGTGAGACTGACTCCTGTTGTGTCATGATGATGTCTAACAAATATTTTTAGTATTTCTTTTCTTCTTATTTTCAACACTTAGGTAATTTAGTCACTTTTTAATCCATTAAATTAAATCCATTCTTTAGGGCCTTAAAAACCTTACTAAAGTCTAAGCATTTCTGCTCTTGTTTTTATCAGCCAAACAGAATTAAAACATTGTGGAATACTTTAAGTAAAAGAGGCTTTAAACATTTTTCAGTGCTTTAGTGTTTTCAGATATCTGTGCAGGTTAATGTTGGCATCCTTTCTAAGTGTGCATGTATTTTATTGGAATTTGCATGATGCTTTGGCCAGCTACACACATCTGGGCCTTTTGATCAAATTTTTATTCAAACCTTGTGCTTAAGAGCAGATTTTGGCAGCAGCTTGACCTACTTTCAGTAAATTTATTTCCCCCACCACCAGGCAAAAATGTGACAAGTTTGCATTTTTAATAAAATGGGCACCGTTTGACAGCATTGCTTTTCATTCCTCATGATGCTGAAAAATTAGAATGTAGAGTGATTTTTTTTTTCTGTGTAAATATTTTTTTTTTACGTATTAAGCACCTGAAGGCTCAAACTGACCTGAATTTGCATTTTACTTTCTTGGGGTTTTTTAGTCTTGTAAGTGTATCTTTACAGATATTGAAAAAATTGAGAGCCTCTTCTATGAAACAAGTTAACTAGTTGTTTGTTATAAATCCACATGTATAAAACCCCCTCAAAAGCCCCTATTCCTGTGTTTTGCAACAAAAAGGAATGTGTTGGAGGCTGATAGCATGGTCATAAGCTTGCTTTTCTCTTGCCTGCATGTTTATTTGATGTTAAGGTAAAATAACATGAATTCTTTCTAAATCTCTCTACCTCAGCAATTAGCAGAGACTTAAGGCTTCAGAAGAAAACCATGTATGAAAAGTATGTATGTACAGAAAATACAAGGGCAATGTCAGAGTAGTAACGACTTTGTTGCTTCCTTTGCCTGTTTTTGTTTGTGTGATTTATTGACTGATTTGTTTATCAGTTGTGGCTTTTTTCTTGCTTGAATATGGCTTGTTTGTCTCTGTGCACTGGTAAGTAGCTAGATTGCTGCCGACAGTAGTTCTCTTGCCTATGGAATACTTTCTTCTGAGATGAAAGTGTGCTTCAGCTGTGTAGCTATCAAACAACCATCAGACGCATCCTTGCTGTGCAGAGGAAAACATCTATTTCCATTTCTTTTTACATGGATGACTTCTCTGGAAATTAGGTGTTTCCTGGGCATGCTACAGCTTTAGCATCAGTATAGCACGAAACAAAGTGAAAGTGGGAAAAGGAATTAGCCTCTGAGTTGATCCTATCTCATGTTTAGAAATGGAATAATTTTTACTCCTTCTTTATAAAAGCCTTCTGCTAGAAAACTAAAATCATAGAGGGATTGTACACTAACTCTGTCAGTGGCAAAAGGTTTTCAGCTTTTAATACTAGAAATCAAGTCCAGATATGTGCACTTCCAAGCCCTATGGAGATAAAAGGGAGGCCTGAGGAGTGCTAGCTGGTCAGAAGCTGTGTGTAATTACCTCAAGGAGCTGTATCTTTCTGTAGTGATTTCTTTTTCACCATGCAGTGATGCAGTGCAAAGAGGGGTGTTGCAAACAGGGAGAAGGAAGAGCTGGTCTTCCTATTATGCAGAATGAGTTGTGGAAAAATTAGCCCAAGGCTACAAATAATGACTGCTGTAGTTGCTTCACAAGTTGCCCTCTTGACTATTGTGTTGGAGACTCTGTGCCTCTTCTGTCACGCAGCTGGAAGGAGTCTAACTGAAATCACTTTCATGCCCAGGTCTGTGTCTTCCTCAGCTCTAATGAGACCCTGCAATTAACTGCTGCTTTGTGGAGCTCTGTGGGTCAGACTATAGAAGAGTTGTACTTGCCAAGGATAGGTGGTATGTATATGTCTCTTAGTCTAAAGAATGACACAGAAGGCAAATGTTTACCACAAAATAATAATAAAATTCAAAAATTCTATGGTGGAATTGGTAAAAGAATGCAACTTAATGCACTGTTTTGGAATAGTCTAAAAATATGCAAAATACAGCACTTCCTTTCAATCCTTATGGCTTTTTCCATAAAGGTTTATTTATTGATGCTTTATCGGTATTAGTGGACAACCAAAAATCAGAGACTGGGCAGATGTGAGAATATACTGTCCTAAATGGTTGCTATTGAAAACTATGTGAAAAAGTCTATGTGACAGAGGACACACGACTGACACTATGAATGGTTTCAAGCATCAGCACTTTATTATTCCCCAATACATTTTGTATTAAAAGGGTACATTTTGTACCCTTTTCCCTTATGCATAACACCTGTGTGCCCTTTTGCCCTTTTGTGATTGGTCAATACAAATCAGCATTCTGTGCGCCTTTTCCTTTAACAATGGTCACCTGTTTTACACAGCTGCACCCCATTAGGGATGAGGCTCAGCCAGCCAGCCAGCCAGCCAGCCAGCCAGCCAGCAAGCAAGCAGCCCCATTCCTGACTTCTCACAATCTGTTCTCCCACAATCTTGGATGGGGGAGCCTCAGAAAAATATGGAAGTAAATTCACCATTTTCACTGGTTTAAGGTCCACTGCTGACTATGGAGATGGTCTGATCCTCCTGCTTTCAGTCCTGTTTAGTAAGAGATGAGCAAGAAGAAAAGTTGGTAACATAAGACAAATATCTATTATTAGTGGGCCATGGAGTTTGAGAAATGTACTCAGGAAGTAAAGCATTAAAAGACTTCAAGGTGTAAACCAAGGAATTACTTTGGGATTTGCAGAATGGATTTCAGACCATTTGTCTGTGTATGTTCTAGCTGTATCAGAGATTACAATGACAATGTTTTATAATGCTGATTATTATCAGTGTAAAAGAGATCCATAAGGGTAGGTGATCTTTGTATTGCTTTTTGTAAGGCATTCCTGAAGGCTTGTGAAATGTTATATGCTGAAATTTGGAAAATGTTTTGAGTCAAAAGTTCAAAGGTTTGTTTTGACCCCTGTAATAAATACATTATTTTAGGTAAAGCTAAAAAAGGAGCAAAGAGATCAGAACACACTGATCTCAGAACACTTATGTTCTGTTGGTGTTTGTTCAGTGTAACTATTGCAGTCAAATCAGCCTAAGACCACTGGACCTAGCAAAAGAATATAGACCCCCATGGATCCAGGCTTGTACTTGGAAAAGGGGAACTTACTCTTTACGATCAGTTGTTTTTCCTTTCAACTTCTTTAAAATTCAAGATGTTTTATGATTATATGACATGAATATTTTAAAGCAATTCTAAGAAGAAACACAAAGTCACAACTCATGTCCTGGCATGTGCTTAACTTAGCATATGGTTTATGTTTCCTTGAGGTTTCTTCATTAGTTCATGAAAGAAAGTAGTGGTACTTTTGTGCATATGCAATTCAGAAGGTTTAAATTCTGTGGTTTTTTGAAAGTAAAGTATAGAGCACTGTTTAGTAGACTCATCCTACGTAGTTGACATGCCTGCTTTTTTTGGCAGGTTTTGTTTTTGGTTTTGTTTTCTCTGTTCTTCAACAGGTCAGTGAAAATTGAAATAGGCTGGTAGTGAGCCAAACAATAAAACACCTATGGACATCTATTGACAGCAGTCCCCGTACTCTATTAAGTCACAAAGATAATAGAAATGCTCACAATATAACCTGAAGATTTTTTTCCCGATCCTTTGCCATTTAGGAATTTCCCAGCCTTGTAGTAGATGTTCATTTATCTTTCCTACTTCTCTGTAGGTTTTATATTACTATTTTTTTATATTTACTATTTTTTAATATTACTATTTTTTAGCATAGTACTCTTTATATGTATAATGGACATTTTTGTCAGTTTCATATATATTGAAATCTTTCAGGGGGAAATGATTTAGTATAAGGGCGTTTATGTTGTTAGGATCAAAACTGAGCATATACTTTTGATCTATTTTGTAAGCAGCACTATGAAAAGAATTTGCCCAAAATATCAAAAACCAGTCTTGTAAGTGCTATATTTTCTTACTTTTACATTTTCATCACAGATTTTTCATTGGAAGGGAAAGCTATAGAATTCCATAACTTACAGCATCTTTGTGGTGGGTGACATTTAGCTTTGTCTAAAGGAGTTGTGATGTAGCAAACAGGGAGAGTAGAGGCAGCTCCAGGCAGGTGAAGGTGTTGTTGCCCAGAACTGTGCCAGGGGTGGGCTGACTTTACAGCTCTGCTGGTCTGGGTTATGCGGAGAGAGCATCATGAGCACTGTGTGCAAGGTCAGGCTGACCTCTCTGGAGCCACATGTAGCTTATGAGGTCCTGCTGCTCTTCAGGCAAGCTTAGAGCATAGTGTCAAAAAAGCTATTTTTTTTCTGCAGACTACTATCACAAATGCTTTCACTTTGGGCTTTTACTTTCTGCTGTATTGCCTGCAATCTGGAAAGGATACAGATCTTCCCTGAAGATGTCCCGGGTGGTAAAATGAACCACTCTAGTGGAAAAAAAGTTTGATTTTTGCCTCTCTGGTTTTACAGCTTCCTGGGTTTGGAATCTGCAGAAGGCCTACTATGTCTGACTGTTTGGCTCTTTGTTTTGCATCACTCGAATCAATGAAAATTCTTGTTGTACTTCACATAGCAATGCTGAAAAGATCAGGAGAAAATGACCAATGTCAGGAAGTAAATGACAGAACAAACTGTATGAAAAATCAGGCTCTATTTTCTTTTTCTTTCAGTTTTTTTCCAATGGTCTTCAGAAAGTGAAGCAGTTGCTGAGGAGCACTGGCCAGTGTAACAACGGGCTTTTTTTGGCTGGGTGTCCCTCCTGCCTCTGCAAATGTGTCACTTGCCACTTGAGGTCTTTCAGCTTCCTTTTATGCATAGGCAGTGTTTTTTTTTTTTTTTTTTTTTTTTTTTTTTAACCACTTAGCTGATTTATTTCAGTTAAAAAAAAATGCGAAGAGCTTATTTAGTCCTTTGCAGACAGCTGCTGGTTAAGAGGGAGAATCATTTATTTCCATGGCTGGAGCATAGAGTAAATGATAATTACACTGGGATTTGTGCATAGTGATCTGTGAGAGAGATCGGTGAAGGGGTAGAGCCTTGAGGAAGCTGGGTATGGTCACTGTTGACCTAATGGAGAGAGCTGGTTCTGCCCTTGTGCTTGAGACTGACTAACAGCAATATCTTAGTGGCAGTGTGAAAAAATGCTGCAGTGAAAGTGAACAGGAACAAATGGGCTAGCAGCAGTGTGTAAATCTGCTGTGGCTTTTAAGATGTACATTGAAGACTTGAAAGTAGTTGATTGTATTTACAGGAATAGAGTTTGTTAGGGATTTAAATTGTGATGTGGCTCCCCCTCCCAAGCTTGCCAGCTCTGGTTCTGCAGCCTGGTCCCTCTACTGAGCTCTGGACTGGGAGCAGTGTTCCCTCTGCCAGCTGGGGTTGGGGGCTAACAGAGCCCTTTGCAGGCTGATGGAGCAAACAGGAATGGAGCACTGGATAGCAGTGATTCAGCAAAGACACATATGCCCCTGACAGTGCTTATATGCATCATCAAGGTTCTTGTAACAGAGATGAGTTCAAACCTGGGTCATCTCCCTCTGCTAACTCTCTTTTTTGTCTTTTAAATTGTATTGACAATCTCTAGCTCTTGTCACTATTTGACTGGCCAAAACATAGTTATTAGAGGTCAAGGATTCTAATCAGGAGAAAGAACTAGTTATTTTAGAATAATTTGAGAGGCAAATTCTGCCATTTAAACAGGCAAAATTCTGTGGCTCTGAGAATTAACAAATAGCTTATTTAGAGAAGTGGTAAGGCTTAGAGAATGGGGAGGTGCAGGATGGGGATAGAGAAAGAAAAGGAAGGAGCATTCAGCACTGGAGATACAGGGGAGAATTACAAAATACTAGTCCACTGACAGTCTGATGTGTCCTTAGAATAAAAGTCAATTTGGTGCCTGTTATTTTGGTATGATACATGAATAAGCTTAAAGAAGAGAGAGAAATCTCCTTTCTCGCTTTTCCTCATAAAATACTAATACATCAGTATGATCTCAGTATGTTTTTGGCTTTCCCTTGGAGCTCTTTGCTTTATATACTATAACTTAGTAAATTACTCACTTGCCCTGTGTAATTTATATTGAAATGTGATGCTCTGAAAACACTTATATCTTGAATTTTGCTGTAACACATTAACAATTTAGAAGTTGTACAGTGAAAAACAGTGGGTGGGATTTGGTTTAGAGATCTTGCCAAAGAATGCTTAACTATCATGTTGGTTTTTTCTGCTAGTGAACTTGGTTGAAGATGAAGTATACCCTTTCTTCTGTAGTGACAAAGATTTGGGGTTCTGCCTCTAAAAGTCAATCTAAATCATAGTATGTGACCCAAAAACTTGTCACTTGCTCGTAATGGTAAAAGAACTCAATTTCATGTTGTCAACTTTTCATTGCTCTCTGTGTCACAAAAATTGTTCACTTCAAATCTCCTATGTTCTTGAGCTGAATTAAATTGGCTGGCTTCTGGTTTGATGTAGTATTTGCTCTCTGGTTGCTGTTGTTGTCTTTTATCCTCTGAAGGAAGTTAAAGTGGAAATACAACTGGATGTGCTTTTTGATAGTGAGAGGGAGGAAAGTATACTTCATATGAGAACAAAAAGCAATCGCAGGAAGGAGCAATTTCTCCCCATTTGAAGAAAGTAACCTCAAAGAATAAGAGGAATGTTTTCATTAAAAAGGAGGTCATCTGTAATCTGCAGAGCGTTTGTCATCTTCCACTGCAGAGCTTTCATCAGTAGCATTCCTCATCCTATCTTATTTTCTAAGCAAGAATTAACGTATCATAAATTAATAACATTATGATATGTTAAAGTGAGTTGTTTTGTCAGCCACTTGAGTATAAACACTGCCTGGCTTTGAGGAGAATGTTGTTCAGTTGCTTCTCTTGGAAGATCGATGCCCAAAGCAGCAATCTGTTGGTCAGCATGTTCATGGTGTCTCACCAGGACAGTCTCACAGCCTTCACTAAGGCTGACAAATCCATCTTGACATATTGAGAGATGGATCAAATGCAACAACAGCTGGGAAATAGTAAGAATTTTAGAGAACATGACCTATGAAGGATAAATGAATGCGGTTGGTTTCTGCTGAAGAGAAATGGATGAAGGGGATTGAGGGGGCAGCTTATCGATACTTAAGTGGTTGTTAGAGACAGAATTTGCTGTGTTACTGCTAGGCTGAGGAGCAAGGCATTGGACTTGTGGTGCTGCTCAGTTTGTTTCAGTTAGGAAATAGCAAAATGCCCTCATTTCAGTGGTAGATTTAAAAGGGTGTAAGGTTATCTGGGGAAGTTGTACGAGCCCTTAGGGGTCTGAGGAACATGGCAGATGAGTATCTGGTGATACCCTTATTTGATACTGAATCAATGATGGAGTCTCCAGAAGTCTTTTCCAGTACATTTTTCTATGATTCAGATTATATGTAAACCACAAATGGTGGAAAAATATAAATGGTATAAAAAATAATTCTGACTCCTGTGAGGACTTTGATTTAATGTCCTCCTGCTCTCCTTCCATTGTATGAGTGCCCATGCTTATCTTTAATGGGAACCTTGCTACTGATACTAGAAAGCAGAAGAAATCCATCTCAATGCAGTTGAGTATGTTCTGTTTCCCCCTTCCTTTTCCACTTTATGTGCTTAGGCAGGAGAGTTCTTTAAATATAGAGACTCTGAGTATTTCAAGCCTCACACCTTGCCTATTCAAAGTGATGAAGGAGCAAAAGAAGACCTTTTTGCAGGTATGACATGCAAACAAAATTTACTATGCTTTGGCTAACAAGTACATGCAAAAACTGCCTTTTATTCTCATAATTCAGAAATTTTTTTGCCCCTTAGTAGTTCAGTGACTAGCTGTGGAAAGTAATGAAAATACTTTTTTTCTGATTAAAAAAACAGGACACTTTCACCAAGCTTTACCCTGAAGGCTTGTGAAAAGCTAAAGGTCTAAGGGGGTAGCGGACACTTCCAAACAAGTGTGTAAAGATGTAAAGTTTCCTGCTTGTCTGAGAAATTAGACTTCTCTGATGTAAATATTTAAGCCTACCTTTACTCTCATGACCCTGATTTTAAATTTGTCTTTTGAGTCTTTAGAACATTCTCCCATTTCCCTGAAAGACAGAACCTGTCTTATGAGATTTCCATGTGTAACTTCAAGCAATTTACATAGAAATATCAAGGTAAAGCTTGCAATGGCTTTTCCTTGGGGGCTCACGTATGGTGTCCTCAATAGGAGTTGGGTAGTAAAATATGAGTGCTCATGAGCTCAAATAAGGATTTTCTATCTCCCTAGTAAAAAGCATTGTTTAAATTAATAAATTTATTGATCATTACCTGGCATAAAATGATAGCTGTAGAATGTGCTGAGAATTGAAGATAACTTAGTTGGGCTGTTGTAAAGCAAATTAATATTGACAGTCTATCTATTTTTCCATGTAATTAAGCAGTAATAATCAAAGCTCAATGCTTTTCTTGGACATTAATGATGACTTCCAAAATTAATGGCGTGAGATAAAAGCAAGGACCATTAGCCATAGGAAATTGTTAAGAATTCAGAAAACACACTGGGCTGAGTCATTCGATTTGTTTTATGATAGTTTAAATGCTGCTTTTTCCTCTATTTATTGGGGGGAAAATGGATATTCCTACATGATAAATAGTTCAAGATTTAACAGTTTCATTGTAAGTAGCCAAATGAGGAGTAGGCTCTTGTTTCAGCCACAGTCACATCTGAGAACAAGCCTAGTAACTGTTTCTGGCACTATTACCTAAAGTCTCTACTTTTCACCACATGGATTTTAGGGTTCATCACTGGTCAAGACACTCCCACTTATGAAATTACTTTCCTGGTAGGCGATAAAAGTAAAACTACCATGTGATGTTTTCAGGATCAAGTCCCACACAGTGCCTGGTAAAGGAACCACATCAGCACTTCCACTCTATGTGTGCTCAGTGGGAGAGACATTTCCAAAATAACTTTTTTCTTTTTTAAAACTTACCCTTCATTATTAATGTTTTCAGACTAAGTAAAGGACAGCAAAAAAATGTAGCAGAAATAGGCCATCTGGGTCTTTGCTCCCAGGGAGGTACAACAGCATTTACTACACTTTCTAAAAATGATCTTTGGGTGCTGAGTTGCATCTGGCACTCACTGCAATCAACGGCATAAATACTATTGAGTTCTTTGGTGCAAAATCAAGATGAAAACTCTTCCTTTTTCTCTTTTTTCTTTCTTATAATAGCACAAATCAGAAGTAATTTAGTTGAAATCAATGAAATGACATCTCCAAGAGGTGACTCAAATCTAAGCTAATACCAATTCATGCTACACTCCTGCTACACTTCATGATGGAAATACTCCTGTTTCAATGAGATGTGCTATTAGAAAAATACTTTTAACTAAAGCTTTTGTAGTGTGGATAGTTACTGAGGTTTTAAAACTGCTTCCAAAATGTTATACCTAAGTTTTAGCTGTGGGAGGTAGACAACCACCCTTTGCTCCTTAGTTTGTCACCAGTATTTCACAGTATTTGCACTAACCTCCTTTTTTAGACCTTCCTTTGCACTGATATGAAGTGGCAGCTTTAATAACTTAATGAATAACCAGAAAAGAGCAATGTCTGCAGAGAGCTGTAGTGTGAAATACACAGTATCTATAATATTAAAAGGCCTGATTTTCACCTAAAAATGTTGAACTCTTCTATGTCCTGCATATTGCTCTTGTGCTTGGGCAGATTGGTTTGCATTTGAGAAATTAAAAGGTAGCCTGTTTATACATGTATTTCTTTAGAACTATAATTCTCTTTGAAGACCAGAATAAATCAGTAAACTCATTCAGAATGGTTTCCTGCATAACGCAGCTGAGCATGTTGCAAAGCCAGATGGGTGGATTAGAGGATGTGAGGGGTTGGTTTGTTGTTTTACTTTTTTCCTCATTTAATTCTTCATTACAATTAGTTTCTTTATCTTTTGATAGAAGATTGAGACAACAGAAATGATCTGTAACTTACTGAAAACCAGCCAACAAACCAATCCTATTATTTCTGTAAATGTTATCTTTGTTTTGTTCTTCATATGTAGTAGTGGAACAAAACTCAGGTTTTGGCAACACTAAAAGCAAGATAGTAGAAAAATAATGTTTTCTGCAGCAGATTGCATAGTATAGAGTGGAATCCTGCAGAAATTTATGGATAGTTGTATATGAAAATATTAGAAGCCTTGAAAAAAGTCTTCTCTTAGATCAGTGTTGATGTCAAGTCTCATTATTAATCAAGTAAAATGACATTCTGTCTGGCTTTGGTTTGTTGTACGACTTCCTAATATTTTGATTTTTGCACATACTCTTTTGTGACAGTCCATCGTGATGATATCCCTGTAAGATTTAATTTTTGTTCCTCATGGCTGTTTATTGCAGCATAGAGCAATTGCTGAGAGCTTTAACAGATGTCTGCTGGAACTGTCTGGAGTCACAGAAGTAAGAAGCAGCATTTTAGTTTGGGTTCATAATCCATTTGTAAATTCCTGAACATTGTCATCCTATGCTTTTTAGCAGGAATGAAAGACTGACCCAGACCATCACCTGCTTTGTAATGCTGGTAATGCAGTAGGGAAAAGTTGTGGGACATCTGCATGGGTCCTGAGTCTGTCTTTGGGTGCAGTGATGCATCGTCTTGCTGCTTTATTTGCTGTAGACATTGCTAATACTGTACAGGGCCACAGAAGCAACATATGGCAAAATAAATTGTCTGTAGAAAAGCAAACCTCAGTCTAGTGTGGGTGTGGAACTCCAGTGTGGCAAAAGTTTTCCTGCAGTGTTGAGAATGAATGGCATTGTGTGACAGCCAGATACATCTGCATTGCAAGTGTCCTGTATTTTGCTGCACTGTTTTGGGGCTTGAGAGTAAGTAAGAAATGTGGGAGCACTGGCCAGAGCATAGTGCTTCCAAACAGAAAGGTTTGAGGACGTGAAGCTTCCTTTTATCTAGCCCAAAATAACACTGGGAGAGTCTGGATACAGCTAAGTTCAGAGTAATCCAATAAAAGAATCTGCCACCCCTCTCCTTATATCTTTTCCTTCATCTGAACTGCTGCTTTAACTACTTTTTAGCTAAGTGTGTTGGCTGTGGTGAGGATGCAAAGTTGTTACACAGCTTCACAAAAAGCCTGTTTTACACTCTTCGCTCTGGGTTACCCCACAGACATTACCGTGTGTGTTGTGGCTCAGAGAAGACAGCCTCTGAACAAAACAGAATGTGTAAATTCCTCTGTTTTTCAGTGAGTCACTGAATTCAATCAAGTGATAAAAAGAGAAGGTTAATGCAGCTGCTTTTGCATGTAGCACACATACAGAAACTCCTGCTGTCTACCTACAGCATCTCATGTGATGTGGAGTCAGAGCAGTGCTGTCAGCTCTCTAAGGGCACTAATACACACAGCTGCTCCTGTCTGTCCCCAGACAAATTTGAGTGCCCTTTCTGTTGTTGGGATGGTGGAGAAGCATGTTCACAGGGAACACTGCAGAGATTGCAAGTGACTGCCTTGTAAAGGGGAATAAAATCTGCTCTTGCCCTCGAAACACAAGCTGTGGAAGAGGCGTGAGCAGCACTGGTGTTGCTGTTAACCTGCTGGAAAATATGAAGGTTATTCAGTGAATGCTGGCACAGTCCTTCCTTCTGGGTCCTGTCAGATTTGACTTGACTTTTTAAACCTCTAGACTGGTTATATTTTAAATACAGTTAATTGGGCTGTTGTACCACTCTTGGGCATAACTGCTAGGTCCAAAGCAACTCTGCATTTTTCTGTCACTGGAGCATTCTGCACTAACAGCTCAGAGAACTTTATGCCACAGAAGTGCTTATCTTCATTGCCCTTCACCACCACAGCTGATAGCTCTCTCCTGGGAATCAGATCGGCATTTCCTGCTCTTCTTGTGAAACACCATGACATGTTCCCTTTTAGACTCTTCTCAGCTCAGTGGAAAAACAACACAAGTGCCCCTAAACACCTAGTTTGCAATTGTTGAACAGTGAGACGAGATGGAATTGCTGTTTGGTTTTCAGAAACTTTGTTGTGCGTTCAGCTCATGGATGAGACTGAATAGGATATCAGTAAAATCTGTGATTTCAGTACAGTTGAGATAATGTCATCACTGCTGTGGTATCCACTCTGTTATGTGATAGTAAGACACATTTCATTTTGAAATACATCATTTTTTAGTGCTCTCAGTAATACAACTGCTTGCCAAGACATTCGCCATGCTGGGAAATCCAGACAAATGTGCTTTGTTCCTCATCCATGATATTGCTATGAAATATATAGATGGATTTTTCCAGCTGCTTCAAACAAAATCATTCTCTCTTGTGCTTGGGCAGAAATTACTGTTGTTGAATTCTCTGAATTCTATGTTGAGTCTCATAGAATTCTTTTCCCACTGTTAAGTTTTACTGCAGCAGTCCCTACACAAGGAACTTAATGTAAGTTGTTAAGCAGTTTTGGTTATCCTAATTAAAAAAAAAAAAAAGAGTCTAATCCTTCTCTTGTTACAGTAAATGAAATGAATATTAGATGACAGTATTATGAGTGGTGTGTGGGTCTAGACTGCTACAAAGCTATGCAGTTATTTTATTTCACCTACTAAAGCTGTAGAAACACCTATTAAAACTATAAAATCGAAACATTAGAATAGGAATAGCATATCCACACCAAGTGTAGCAGTTTTTTCACTTCAGCCCTGTACATTTTCTGCACTGAAACAGAAATTT
Organism: Promerops cafer; assembly: GCA_013398275.1. NCBI lineage: Eukaryota > Metazoa > Chordata > Aves > Passeriformes > Nectariniidae > Promerops > Promerops cafer. The sequence goes on along the minus strand of VZSE01012478.1, from coordinate 9,516 downwards.
GCCAGAAAACCAACATTCAGGCCTTGGCTGCTAGAGATATGTTGGCAAATATAGCACTGGAATCCGACTGCACAGATTATTTGAGGTAAAAGAACTATATGGTGTGATGGTTTTGCATTGGAGCTAACTACGGAAGTGATTTTTTTTTTGAGAGCTGTTAAGAGCTTCTTTTGTGCTTACCAAAACAAATTGCTAGCTAGCTTTGAGAATAGGCATGTTAATAAGCCAATTAAAGAACTGAACATGCCTCTGTGAGATTCACATTTTAAACCAAACAAGCCCAGAAAAGCTTTCTTGCATTCTGACATTTGAAAAGTTCTGCCCCTGCATTCTGGCCAGTGGCAGGGCAGGGGAGGGGAGGCTGCAGGGCCCCAGCTGAGGCCGGGTGGGGGAGGGGAGGCTGCAGGGCCCCAGCCAAGGCCGAGCTGTGCCACGGCTACTAACATCTTGCTGCTGCTAAGCCCTGCCCCACTGCCAGCCTGGGCCGAGCCAGAGTCCACTGGGCCCCAGGAGTGGCTATGGGCCGGGCCAGGCACCCTCTGCCACAGCCTGCGTGGCCCCGCGGGGACCAGGGCCTGCCCCAGCGGCTGCCAGGCAGAGGGAGGGGAAGCCATCAGCCCGTGGCTAGAATTAAACGTAGCAGGGGCCGGAGACCAGCCATGTGGCTGGAGTGGCTGCCACCATCCTGGCCTGGGCCCCTGAGATTCTAACACAGCCCCCCACAGCCCAGCCTGAAAAGTCATCACTGTGACTGCTTCGGCCGCCCCCCAGCAGGGATTACATAACCATCTGCAGGCCCTGGGCGAGATAGTAACTCTTTCACTACACAGATGAAACTTGCAGACCTTCAATCCTCTCTCAAATAAGAAAAAAAGACAAAGTGAAGACACATAGAGAAACAACACAAAGACACTAAAGTCAATAAAAAAAGTCAAGTCCCAGATGGGAGGAGAATGAGGAGATGCCTTAGTCTTAGGCTAAAATTCTTTAGTAAGGCCATAATAATAGACTGTGATACACGAAAATATCTCTTTAATTCATAAAAAAGCATGGAGGGATGAAGTGCTCAAACTGTAGACATGAGCAAAAGCATCCATGCTGAAGCTGAAGTAGTTTTGATTTAAATAAGAAGCTTGAATAGAGAGAGCTAAGAGTGATGAAGACCCTTTACCCCCAGGGAAAGAAGAAAAAGAACCTCTGTTCCCAAAGATGAAGATGATTTCAGAGATAGATGAAAAGAACATTTGCTTTTGAACAACTCATCCTTAAAATAGTACCCCATAAGTTTATCATGACCCATGAAAGCAGCTGTAAGAAGACTGTACAAGATAAAAGAAACTTCACAATTACAAATTTCCGAGCAGTTACTATTCATAGAAATTAAAAGCCATGAGAGAACTATTTCTTGTAAAGAAGTCTCTATAGCATAGCAAGAGACTCCTCTCCCTAAGAGAACTGATAAAAGACTATTTTAGAAGTAGTAAGCTAACTGAAATCCCAAGTTTTGTCTCTTTACGTTGTCAATAATAAAGAAAAGAAATTGTGAGAGAGAGGAGAAGCGTTCTAAAAGTTTTATTCCGATTCTTATTATCCTTTTAGTTCTATTAATAAAGTTTTCTTTATACCCTTTAAAATTTGAGCCTGCTTTGCTCTTTTCCTAATCCTATCTCACAAAAGAAAATAAGTAAATAATTCTAATTAGCTTTTAGACAGCACTAAAACCCCTACAGTAATTAGTGCATTAGCCAAAAAATCTCAGATTAGCAAAACAGAACCACTATACATGGCATTTATTTTTTATTGATGGTAAGCCTTTCAAACTTTCTCCTCAAGATTAAGGGAAGAATGGAATTGAAATTATACTACTTTTTGGAATGAGGAATAGTTAATACCTTTTCAAAAGCATCATTGAGTTTAATACGTAAGTTTGATAGTTGTGTAGATGAATGTTACAGAAGCTGATATTTTTGGATTAATTTGAAAATTAGGGTGCTGTCTCAGGCCATGATGCAAGTGAGAAAATGAACACAATTTTTTTTTTTTTCATTTATTTTGCCTTTTGCCAGATGTGATTAATGTTCCCAAGTCAATGATTACTCAAAAACTGTTTTGCCTCAGTCAAGATCAGCTTCCTGTTTAGGAATGTTAGACTCCCAAACTTTACAAAAAAAGCTATTTCTACCAGTTTCTTATCTTTGTTGTTATGGCAAATGTTAACAATGACAGTGACTTGGCAGTTTTACATGTTGGCTTTTTTTAAAAATTCATTTTATCCCTACAAGTGATTGAATTAGAAGTCAGCAGTTTTCCTGTACACTGCCATGGGGAATTGTACATAGCCTACACATCTCTGAGTACTTCAGATTTGATAATCTGCCCCAAGCTCACTTGTCAACATTTATCTCCAGCCTTCCTGCCTGGCACCTGAACAACATAGAAAAGGAAAAGCAGATGCTGGAAGTAAAATATGGGATCTGTGAGCATTCGTTTCACATGGGTCTGTGCCTGGGAGAGGCTGCTGCTCGTGGCCAACTCACAGCAGATGGGGATTTAAGTCTGGGGAGGCAGAGGGTGATGCCCAGACTCCTTGTGCTGGCTGTCTGACTCTGATGCCACATGATGAGATTTGCATCATCTGATCATTGCAGATCATTATGGAATCTAACTCTCTGCTTTGCTGCCTCAAATAACACTTTGGCCTTGCTGTTACCCGTGACTTTTCCCAAAATTTTACATCTGACTTTTGAACGTTATTTTAAATATTAATTTCTTTGACTGGGAGGTTGTGGAGGCCTGAGGACCTCCAGCCAAGATGGCTATTCCCTGACCCTGGAAAGCTAGGCAGATCAAAGCCTGTTAAGTTAGAGTGAGAAAATGTGCTTGCCCATCAGCCTTCACTTTGTTATGTAAATTTATGTACCCCTATTGGCCTGTTGGCCTTTCTACTCCGATCCATCCCACTTCCCTCTTTATATAGTTATACCTCAGACGGTTCTCCCTTCCCTGCCTCCTTATTGGACCCTGTTTGCTGCAATCCTCCGCCCTCCTTCCCTGATTGGTTATTGCGGTTCCTAACTCCTCCCCTGCACCATTTCCCAGAGCACCCATTGGACTCTGACCTTTGTCCCTCCCATACCTCCCCATATAAAACCCCCTGCACTCAGATTTTCCTGGTCTTTGTCCCTGGATCCCTTTAGCACTCTACCTTGCTTTTGGACCCTCTTGCTAATAAACCTAGTTCGCCGAAGGCATACAAAGACCCATCCTGTCTCACTGTCTGCACATCTACTGTGGAGCGCTCCAGGTGTCTGTTGTGACAAGACTGCGCTCAGCAGATCACCAGTAGTGTCTCTGGCGCAACACCACTGGTGCAACACTACAGTTAGCGCCCGAAATGGACCTCCTCTCAGCTTTGGAGCTGGACTGTGAGCGCTCTGACGATGATCCCGCAAGTCGGACGTCACTGGGAGTGTGCGCCTTCAGGTTTGCCAGCACTTGGAAGTGGGGCTCGAGTTTTATCGAGCTCTGCCGAAGAGAGGGACTGCCAACCTTTCGTTTTTGAGGACCAAACCCAGCAGACAGCCTACTGGATTTTTGTTTTCTCCTGTGTCAGTGCAGACAGCACAGGGAGTCAGTGTCAGAGAGAAGCTGGCAAAGTGTAAGTTTTTTCAGTTTCATTCCGGTAGGGGATGATCCCCAATATCATCGGGGCTCAGCATGGGAAATTCCAAGTCCCGTGTTGAGAAGGATGTTTATGTTAAAGAGATTTTGGAAGTAGGAGGATTTTCATTTAGTAAGAGAACTTTGAAGTGTTTTGTTCATTGGTTGTGCAAAGAATTCCCTGAAATTTCTGTGGGTTCGATGCACAAGTTAAACTTCTGGAATTTGGTTGGGGAGAGATTTTATTTTGCTCAAGTTTGGGGAGAGTTTAAAGGAAGCAAGTTCTATCCTGTGTTTCATGTTATTAATGAGGCGACTTGCCGAGTTTATGGTTCAGACCCTAATTCCCAGTTTGTGCACTCCAACCTCCTCGCCCTAAAACCTGCCCCTTCGTCCCCCATCTGAGGTGGTGATGGCCACACAACCCTGGATCCTCCCCCTGCGTGTGATCCTTCCTCCCCTGATCCTAACCCCTTCTCCTTCAAGTTATTTAGCATTCAAAATGGCGGCAACCCCGTAAGGGAAACCTCCATTTAAGTCACCCCACGCCACCCTCATCCTCCCTTCCCGCCATTGCGTCAGGTGCCGCCCCTGTGTCAAGCTCCATTTCCGTGTTGACCACCCCCACGTCGGGCTCCTCCCCTGTCCTCAGGAAATCCCTCTCCGGTGCAGACCCCACCTCTCTCCTTGTTGGTCCCTTCTCCAGTTTGGTCTCTTCCGGTTGCCAGGCCATCGGGACCAGAAATGATGCCAACTGGAAGGCAGCCATCTTAGTTACCAAAAGCCCCGGTCACCGGGCCCTGCCAGTCGGCTGAAAAAGCTGATCCTCTGTCCGCTGGTCTGCCCCCTCTTTGGAGGGAGAAAGCTCATCCTCAGATGAGGGTGAACATGAAGACTGGTGGCAGAGGATGAAAAGGAGGGCCACAAGAGAGGGAGACTAGGAAATCGCTCGAAACATCCAAGCGGCCCTGGTCATTTATAAGAGGGGGGCAAGGCCAAGATGGGAATGCATTCCCCATGCAGCAATGAAAGACCCTGTCAAGAATTTCGATGGCAGCTCACCTTATTTTAACGATTTATTAGAATCCTTATTTGTGGCTCATGTCTTGACACTTTACGACTTGAAAAAATGTATGAGAATCATTTTGTTGCCTGCGGAGTTCATGTTATGGAAGGGCATTTGGACTGGGAGGGTGGAAGATTTAGTAAAGAAATATGCAAAAGAAGAGGGACGGAGACACTTAATTAAAGAACATCAAATGGGAGAGGGACCATATGACTCAGCACAAGAACAGGCTGAAGTCCTTGTGTCTTGGTTTACAAGACAGTGTCTGCTAGGGAAGGCCGCAAGACCTCCCTTGGAACGGAGAATGCAAAACCCCCTCCCTCCGGATTATCAGAACTGTGGAACTAAGAGGCTCTCAGGCAGCAAGGTGGGGATAAGAATAGCAGTTCTTTACTAATATATATATATATATTAAAAGAAACAAACAGANAGGATTCCCTGGAGAGCACGAGCAGAGGCTGGTCCGTCTCTCAGGCTGGTGATGAACTATCCCCGCAGCAAGCGACAGCCGTCCCGATCCTCACCCGGTGCCACCCCGGCAGCAAGAGAGCGAGGCCGCCCCCAAACTCGCCTTTTACCTGCCTCGTAGTCTCGCGATGGTTCTGCCCTTTCCCCCCAGAGTTCCCCTCCCCCTGCCCTGTTCCAAGCACTCAGTTTCTCAGTTCCTCCCTGGCACTTCTAATGGGGAAAATTCCAACCTCCAACACCTTGCCTGCCCCATCCTAGAGGATGTTATGGAGGCGGCCAAGTCTGCCCTCTTCCACACACCTGACTCGTCAATTCCTCAAACTGACTTTACAGACATTAAACAGGCCATCGATGAAACTTATGTCAAATTCATCGATCGGCTAATGAAAACATTAGAAAAACAAGTTTAAGATACTAAAGTAAGAGAGGAACTTTTGCATAAACTTGCCTTTTCAAATGCTAATTTGGACTGTAAAAAGGTTTTGAGATCTTTGCCTCTCGAACCTGAACCTACAATTTCTCAGATGGTCAAAGCGTGCATTCAACAGGCGGTCACGGACCGCAACTCCAATTTAGTCAAGGCTGCCAGCCAAGGAACACTGCAGGCTCTAGTGGCAGCAAATTTACTCCCCTGGAACAGCAACCTTCAACCTGAAAAGCTGACATAAGTGTGGCAAACTTGGGTACGTAATGAAAGACTGTCACTCTAAGCAGAACATTAACCTTTCCCGTTTTCCAAGGAGCAGTCAGAGTTGTGGGCAATGTCAGCATCACCAGCCTTCAGGAAACTACCAGCAGAGCGCAGAATGGCCCCACCAAATACAAGGCCGTTCCATCCCAACCTGGCAACAATAGTGGAAAATCAACGTGTTGAGCTTCTTGCAACTACTTCGACTGGACCATCTCCGCAGAAGAGCTCGACAACCAGCGCGTCTTGCCAGGAACCCGGAGGCAATTGTTGAGTGCCTTCTCATTGCAAATTGAAGACACTTACGTTTGTACCATACCAACAGGTAAATTTGGACCAGAAAAAGAACCTAGAGACATTTTAGTGATAGTGGATGTCAGAGAGGGAATGGAGGACTGACTGTTCTCTCCAAAGTTTTAAACATTACATCTCTTGACGAAATCACAGTTCAAGTTATTTGCCTCCACCTGTCTTTATTCCGAGATGCCAAGTAATAGCGCAAGCCTATCTTCTCCCGCATTAAGACACCAGCACAAGCCCCACTGATCCTTTGGTCATATGGAGCAAGGTAATGGGGCACAAGCGACCAGTTTTAGAATGCACCTTATCGCATGCAAGAGATTCAGTTTCTTTGCTGGGTCTCCTTGACACTGGAGTGGATGGAACAATAATATCTAGAGACATGTGGCCAAAAGAATGGCCTTTAATTCCTGCATCAGGAATCATTGCGGGCATCAGAGGAATGGCTACTAGCTTTCGCAGCCGAGACACTATCTGTTTCTATGGGCCAGAGGGCAGAGCCACCACCATCCAGCCTTTTGTAGTCAGGGCCCCAATTACACTCCAGGGCAGGAAACTTATGTCCCAGTGGAGAACGAAGCTAGAAATCCTGCAGTCACCGCAGGGTTTCTAGCTGGGGCCACTGAGCAGCGTGCCACCCTACAGCTTTCTTGGAAGACAGATAGACCTATATGGGTGGACCAGTGGCCCCTACCAAGACATAAGTTAAAAGCGCTGCAGTCCCTCGTTCAAGAGCAGTTGTCCAAGGGCCACATAGTACCACCACATAGCCCTTGGAACACTCCAGTCTTGGTCATATGAAAGTCTGGTGGAGACCGGTGGTGGCTCCTGGAAGATCTTCGTGAGGTCAATAAAGTCCTAGTTGACATGGGTCCCTTGCAACCTGGCTTGCCCTTGCCTTCAATGCTACCCCGAGATTGGCCAATGGCTGTAATTGATTGAAAAGACTGTTTCTTTCATATTCCTTTACACCCGAAAGATGCCCTCCGATTTTCTTTTTCCGTTCCATCTTTGAATACACAAGAGCCTTTACAAAGGTATCATTGGACAGTTCTCCCGCAAGGGATGAAAAATAGTCCAACTGTTTGCCGATGGTTTGTCACCTGTATGTTAACACCTATCCGACAACAATTTCCAAACGTTCTCATTCTACACTACACGGACGACATTCTTGTTTGTGCCAAGACCTAGAATACTTTAAACTTAACCTTGGACAAAGAAATTGACATTGTAAAAAGCAACGGGTTCGAGATAGCAGAAGAAGACATCCAACAAATAGCACCATGGATGTACCTAGGCCACGAGATCGCCGAAAGGACCATCATACCCCAGCCGCTTACCATCAGAGACGAACCAAAGACTCTGCACAAACTCCATCAACTATGTGGCAGCATCAATTGGGTTCGCCCATTACTGGGGATCACGACTGAGGACCTTGCACCCCTGTTCCAGCTACTAAAAGGCAGCGAGGACTTCAACTCTCCATGATCACTCACACCAGAGGCCAGGGATGCGGTAAGGAGTGTGGCTGACGCCCTCGAAACAAAACAAGCCCACAGGTACTGTCCAAATCTACCTTTCAAGTTAGCCATTTTAGGACTCGTGCCAACATATCAAGCATTGATTTTTCAATGGGATCTAGAGATATCAGATCCTCTTATTATCATTGAGTGGGTGTTCAGGGCTCATCAGCCCAATAAAACAACATCCACCCCTCAAGAAGTAAGAGCGAAATTAATAATGAAGGCTAGAGCTCGGCTGTTCTCCCTTGCAGGAATTGATTTTTCTGACATATACTTACCCTTCAAAGCAGATAATCTTGAGTGATTGTTACAACACTCAAGAGTCCCTTCAAATTGCTTTAGAAAGTTATTCTGGCCAGTTATCAAATCATTATCCAAAACACAAATTTTTCAAAACGAGATTTAAACTGTTTCCCAAATCCATGAAAAGCACAATTCCTTTAAAGGCTCTCATGCTGTTCACTGACGCATCTGGAAGCTCACACAAGTCTGTCATCACATGGAAAGACCCAAAAACGAACCATTGGCGTGACGATGTGCAAATTGTCAAAGGTTCCCCCCAAATCGCTAAACTTGCAGCAGTAGTGAGAGCTTCTAAAAGGTTCCAAGAACCAATTAATCTTATCACGGACTCAGAATATGTAGCTGGAGTAGTCTCCCGTGCAGAAAATTCTATTTTAAAAGAAATTACCGACCCCCACCTTTTTGAATTACTTTCCCAATTAGTTTATCTTTTATCACACCGAGAACATCCTTATTTCATTATGCATACAAGGTCCCACACAAATCTTCCTGGCTTCATTTCCAAGGGAAACAGACGAGCGGACATTCTAGCCATGTTAGCACAAAATAACATTCTGAATATTTTTGAACAAGCAAGGTTAATCACAATTTTTTTCATCAAAATGCAGCAGCCTTGGTAAGAATGTTTCATATTACGGGCGACCAAGCTAGGTCAATTATTGCCACTTGCCCTAGCTGTCAGTTGTATGCACTTCCATCTGTCAGAGGATTCCCCAAGGATTGCAAAGCCTCCAGCTCTGGCAGACAGATATTACACACTACACTCCATTTGGAAAACTCAAACATATACATGTATCCATAGACATGTTTTCAGGTGCTCTTTTCGCCTCTGCCCAATTGTGGTGGTTTGTGCCCAGGGTGGCACTTTTGGAAGTAGTGCAGGGGAAGCTCTTAGCAGCTTCCTCCATGTCTGACAAAAACAACCAATCAGTTGTTTTTGTCAGACATGGAGGAAGCTGCTAAGCTTTGAGGATTGACACTTCATTACACCATTGAGAAAGTTCATACGCTTCTGCAAATACCCATGTCAAAAACAAAGAAATCCCAGGAAAAGCTCTCTTGATTTCTGGCCGGGAAAGAAGTAACAGGGGGTCAGGTCGGGTCAGGCGGCCCTGCCGCGTGGCTGGCCCCCCCCCGCCTCCCTCTATCTGTTACCAGGAAGGGGGAGGGGACTGCACAGAGAGAGACAGACCGGGCCACTGCCATTGCTAACATTTTAGCTCCCTCCCCACCGTCAGCCTGAGCCCAGCCCGCACGGCCCGGCAGAGCCGGCCCTGGCCTAGCCACGTGGGTGCTGGGCAAGAGAAGGGACTCCATAAGCCTCAGCTGTGTTCCTGTTGTGTCCTAGCAGCTGAGATCCTGGCCCTTCCCCCAGTGTGGCTGATCCTGGCTCCTGCCGCAGCTCCCAGAGCCCGTTGGGGTCAGGTGGCCATCTGCAGGCGCTGGGCGAGATTTTAACCCTCTCAGGGCTTCAGCCCTTCCCAGGAGAGAGAGAAAAGACCAGAAAT